>NW_005087852.1:43511-57113 GCF_000331425.1 Pseudopodoces humilis | reverse complement strand
GATTTTTTGGGATGGAATTCCCAGATTTTTTGGGATGGAATTCCCAGATTTTTTTGGGGATGGAATTCCCAGATTTTTTGGGATGGAATTCCCAGATTTTTTTGGGGATGGAATTCCCAGATTTTTTGGGATGGAATTCCCAGAGGATCTGTGTGGCTTCAGTTGGAAAAATGGGGATTTCAGTGGGATTTTTTGGGGTGGAATTCCCAGATTTTTGGGATGGAATTCCCAGATTTTTTTTGGGATGGAATTCCCAGATGTTTGGGATGGAATTCCCAGAGGATCTGTGGCTGCTCCATCGCCAGGAGGGACAGGACACAGGGAATGGCTTCAGTTGGAAAAATGGAGATTTCAATGGGATTTTTTGGGATGGAATTCCCAGAAAATTTTTCTGGAATCCCCAGAAAATTTTTTGAGGGTTCCAGAAGGTTCTCCTGCCCTCCAAGAGCCTCCCCTGGGATGTTTTAGGGGTTCCAGAAGGTTCTCCTGCCCTCCAGGAGCCTTCCCTGGGATGTTTTAGGGGTTCCAGAAGGTTCTCCTGCCCTCCAAGAACCTGCCCTGGGACGTTCTGGGGGTTGGATCAGGTTTGGGATGGTTCCAGAAGGTTCTCCTGCCCTCCAGGAGCCTCCCCTGGGACGTTTTGAGGGTTCCAGAAGGTTCTCCTGCCATCCAGGAGCCTCTCCTGGGACGTTTTGGGGGTTCCAGAAGGTTCTCCTGCCATCCAGGAGCCTCCCCTGGGACGTTTTAGGGGTTCCAGAAGGTTCTCCTGCCCTCCAAGAACCTGCCCTGGGACGTTCTGGGGGTTGGGTCAGGTTTGGGATGGTTCCAGAAGGTTCTCCTGCCATCCAGGAGCCTCCCCTGGGACGTTTTGAGGGTTCCAGAAGGTTCTCCTGCCATCCAGGAGCCTCCCCTGGGACGTTTTGAGGGTTCCAGAAGGTTCTCCTGCCCTCCAGGAGCCTCCCCTGGGACGTTTTGGGGGCTCCAGGTGTTCCAGAACGTTCCCTGGGGGATGGGACAGGGATGGGGGAACCCCAATTCCACGGGGACATCCCGGGAATGCCGGGCCCATCCCACACCCCGAGGTGCCTTCAGCCTCCTCTGCCCCAGCCCTGAGGGGGTTAATTAGTGCCATTAACGGGGTTAATTAGTGCCACTAACGGGGTTAATTAGTGCCGTTAACCTGGGGTTAATTAGTGTCATTACCCTGGCAGTGAGCGCCCTGCCCAAGGGATGGGTGGGGTTTTAATGAGTTTATTGCTCCAGGGATGGGATGGGGTGGGGTGGGACAGCCCAGGGCTGGGGACATCCAGGGGACAGCCTGGGGACATTCTGGGGACATTCTGGGGACAGCCCAGGGCTGGGGACATCCTGGGGACAGCCTGGGGACATTCTGGGGACATTCTGGGGACAGCCCAGGGCTGGGGACATCCTGGGGACAGCCTGGGGACATTCTGGGGACATTCTGGGGACAGCCCAGGGCTGGGGACATCCTGGGGACAGCCTGGGGACATCCAGGGGACATTCTGGGGACATCCCAGGGCTGGGGACATCCTGGGGACATCCTGGGGACAGCCTGGGGACAGCCTGGGGACATCCCAGGGCTGGGACATCCTGGGGACATCCAGGGGACATCCCAGGGCTGGGACATCCTGGGGACACCCTGGGGACTTCGTGGGGACATCATGGGGACATCCTGGGGACATCCCAGGGCTGGGGACATCCTGGGGACATCCCATGGTTGGGGACATCCAGGGGCCATTCTGGGGACATCCCAGGGCTGGGGCATGCTGGTGACCCCCTGGTGACACCCCTGGTGACCCCCCCTGATGACCCCCCTGCTGACCCCCTGGTGACCCCCTGGTGACACTCTGGTGACACTCTGGTGACACCCCTGGTGACCCCCTGGTGACACTCTGGTGACACTCTGGTGACACTCTGGTGACCCCCCGCTGACACCCCTGGTGACCCTCTGGTGACACCCTGGTGACACTCTGGTGACACTCTGGTGACACCCCTGGTGACCCTCTGGTGACACCCTGGTGACCCCCTGGTGACCCTCTGGTGACCCCCTGGTGACACCCCTGGTGACACTCTGGTGACACTCTGGTGACACCCCTGGTGACCCTCTGGTGACACCCTGGTGACCCCCTGGTGACACCCCTGGTGACCCTCTGGTGACCCCCTGATGACCCCCTGGTGACCCTCTGGTGACACTCTGGTGACAATCCCATGGCTGGGGACATCCCATGGCTGGTGACACCCCTGGTGACCCCCTGGTGACCCTCTGGTGACCCCCTGGTGACACTCTGGTGACCCCCTGATGACCCCCTGGTGATCCCCTGGTGACAATCCCATGGCTGGGGACATCCCATGGCTGGTGACCCCCTGGTGACCCCCTGGTGACAGTCCCATGGCTGGGGACATCCCATGGCTGGTGACTCCCTGGTGACCCCCTGATGACCCCCCTGGTGACCCCCTGGTGACCCCCTGCTGACCCCCTGGTGACACTCTGGTGACACCCCGGTGACACCCTGGTGACCTCCTGGTGACACCCTGGTGACACTCTGGTGACCCCCTGATGACCCCCTGCTGACCCCCTGCTGACAATCCCATGGCTGGGGACATCCCATGGCTGGTGACCCCCTGGTGACACCCCGGTGACAATCCCGCGGCTGGGACCCCCTGGTGACCCCCTGGTGACACCCCTGGTGACACTCTGGTGACACTCTGGTGACCCCCTGGTGACCCCCTGGTGACACCCCGGTGACAATCCCGCGGCTGGGACCCCCTGGTGACCCCCCGGTGACACCCCCGGTGACAATCCCGCGGCGTGCTGGCCGCGTCCCATGCCACCCACCCTCCCCCCAGGGAAGTCCCACCTGGCCATCGTGCAGAAGGTGAACAACGAGGGCGAGGGCGACCCCTTCTACGAGGTGCTGGGGCTGGTGACCCTGGAGGACGTCATCGAGGAGATCATCAAGTCCGAGATCCTGGACGAATCCGACACCTACAGTAGGTCCCGGTGTTCCCCTCCGTCCCAAAAAACAACACCCCGTTTTTGGGGTGTAGTCCTGCCGGTGGTGACCCCGCGGTTCCTCGCAGTCGACAACCGCAGCAGGAAGAGGGTGTGCAACCAGAAGAACCGGCGCGACTTCTCGGCCTTCAAGGACCCCGACAACGAGCTGAAGGTCAAGGTGTCACCTCAGCTCCTGCTGGCCGCCCACCGCTTCCTGTCCACCGGTCAGTGCGGTCACTCGGACCTCAGAGTGACCTCGGAGGAGCTCAGAGGGTTCTGGTTCCTCCTCCGGGTGATCCAAGTGGGAGTTTTGGTTCTTGTCCCGGTTTTTTTTTTTGTTGTGTTCTCCGTCGCCCAGGATGGGAGGGGACAAGGTTGGGGGTGGGTGACAGGTCCCAAGGGTCTCCGTGGATTATTTGGGACCTCTGGGATGGACATGCTGGAAGGTTGGAGTTCTCCAGGATGGGAATTCTGGTCCCCAGGGATCTCCTAGACCATCCCAAGATGGGAATTCCATCCCCAGGGGTCTCCCAGACCATTCCAGGATGGGAATTCTGGTCCCAAGGATCTCCTAGACCATTCCAGG
Source organism: Pseudopodoces humilis (assembly GCF_000331425.1). Next base: position 53,511 of record NW_005087852.1, on the reverse strand, counting down.
ATGGGAATTCTGGTCCCAAGGATCTCCTAGACCATCCCAGGATGGGAATTCCGGTCCCAAAGGTCTCCTAGACCATCCCAAGATGGAAATTCCATCCTCAAGGATCTCCTAGACCATCCCAAGATGGGAATTCCATCCCCAGGGGTGTCCTAGACCATCCCAGGATGGGAATTCCGGTCCCAAGGGTCTCCTAGACCATCCCAGGATGGGAATTCCATCCCCAGGGGTCTCCTGGACCATCCCGGGATGGGAATTCCATCCCCAGGGACCTCCTAGACCATCCCAGGATGGGAATTCAGGTCCCAAGGCTCTCCTAGAACATTCCAAGATGGGAATTCCATCCCCAGGGGTCTCCTGGACCATCCCAAGATGGGAATTCCATCCCCAGGGGTCTCCTAGACCATCCCAGGATGGGAATTCTGGTCCCAAAGGTCTCCTAGACCATCCCAAGATGGAAATTCCATCCTCAAGGATCTCCTAGACCATCCCAGGATGCGAATTCCATCCCCAGGGGTCTCCTGGACCATCCCAAGATGGGAATTCCATCCCCAGGGGTCTCCTAGACCATCCCAGGATGGGAATTCAGGTCCCAAGGCTCTCCTAGACCATCCCAGGATGCGAATTCCATCCCCAGGGGTCTCCTGGACCATTCCGGGATGGGAATTCCATCCCGAGGGGTCTCCTAGACCATTCCAGATGGGAATTCAGGTCCCAAGGCTCTCCTAGAACATCCCAGGATGGGAATTCAGGTCCCAAGGCTCTCCTAGAACATTCCAAGATGGGAATTCCATCCCCAGGGGTCTCCTGGACCATCCCAAGATGGGAATTCCATCCCCAGGGGTCTCCTAGACCATCCCAGGATGGGAATTCTGGTCCCAAAGGTCTCCTAGACCATCCCAAGATGGAAATTCCATCCTCAAGGATCTCCTAGACCATCCCAGGATGCGAATTCCATCCCCAGGGGTCTCCTGGACCATTCCGGGATGGGAATTCCATCCCGAGGGGTCTCCTAGACCATTCCAGATGGGAATTCAGGTCCCAAGGCTCTCCTAGAACATCCCAGGATGGGAATTCAGGTCCCAAGGCTCTCCTAGACCATCCCAGGATGCGAATTCCATCCCCAGGGGTCTCCTGGACCATTCCGGGATGGGAATTCCATCCCGAGGGGTCTCCTAGACCATTCCAGATGGGAATTCACCTTCTCCTGGAGGGCTTAGACCCACCCCTGACCCTTTCCCCCCTCTCCAGAGGTGACGCTCTTCACCCCCAACTTCATCTCGGAGAAGATCCTGCTGCGGCTCCTGAAATACTCCGACGTCATCCAGGAGCTGAAGTTCGACGAGGAGAACAAGAAATCGCCGCGGCACTTCCTGTACTGCAAGAACAAACCGGCCGACTACTTCATCCTCATCCTGCAGGTGCTGCGGCCGGGGATCCCCACGGGATCTGATCCCCGCGGGATCTGGGGCCGGGGATCCCCACGGGATCTGATCCCCGCGGGATCTGGGGCTGGGGATCCCCACGGGATCGCATTCCTGAGGGATCTGGGGCTGGGGATCCCCACGGGATCTGATCCCCGCGGGATCTGGGGCTGGGGATCCCCACGGGATCTGATCCCCGCGGGATCTGGGGCTGGGGATCCCCACGGGATCTGATCCCCGCGGGATCTGGGGCTGGGGATCCTGCTGGGATCGCATTCCTGAGGGATCTGGGGCTGGGGATCCTGCTGGGATCGCATTCCTGAGGGATCTGGGGCTGGGGATCCTGCTGGGATCGCATTCCTGAGGGATCTGGGGCTGGGGATCCTGCTGGGATCGCATTCCTGAGGGATCTGGGGCTGGGGATCCTGCTGGGATCGCATTCCTGAGGGATCTGGGGCTGGGGATCCCCACGGGATCGCATTACTGAGGGATCTGGGGCCAGGGATCCCGCCGGGATCGCATCCCTGGGGGATCTGGAGCTGGGGATCCTGCTGGGATCGCATCCCTGGGGGATCTGGGGCCAGGGATCCCGACGGGATCGCATCCCTGGGGGATCTGGAGCTGGGGATCCCGCTGGGATCGCATGCCTGAGGGATCTGGGGCTGGGGATCCTGCTGGGATCGCATCCCTGGGGGATCTGGGGCTGGGGATCCCCATGGGATCTGATCCCCGCGGGATCTGGGGCTGGGCATCCTGCTGGGATTGCATTCCTGAGGGATCCGGGACTGGGGATCCCCACGGGATCTGATCCCCGCGGGATCCGGAGCCGGGGATCCTGCTGGGATCTGATCCCTGCCAGAGCCGGGGATCCCCACGGGATCTGATCCCCGCGGGATCCGGAGCCGGGGATCCTGCTGGGATCTGATCCCTGCCAGAGCCGGGGATCCCCACGGGATCTGATCCCCGCGGGCTCGGGCTCCATCTCCGTTCTCCCGGCAGGGCAAGGTGGAGGTGGAGGCTGGCAAGGAGTGCATGAAGTTCGAGGCGGGAGCGTTCTCCTACTACGGGGTGATGGCTCTGAGCCCCCCGCCGGGATCCGGTGAGCGCCCCCGGAGCCGCCCCGGGACCCCCGCGGGAGTCACAGCCACCGGGAGAGGGAGGGTGCGGAATCCCATCGGTGATCCGGGGACAGCCGGGGAATCCCAGAACCCCAAGGGAATCCCAAAAACCTGAGGGAATCCCAAAATCCCAAGGGAATCCCCAAACCCCAAGAGAATCCCATAAAACCGAGAGAATCCCAGAAACCCGAGGGAATCCCAAAATCCCAAGAGAGTCCCATAATTGCAAGAGAATTGAGAGAATCCCAGAAACCCGAGGGAATCCCAGAAACCCGAGAGAATCCCAGAAACCCAAGGTAATCCCAGAATCCCAAGAGAGTCCCATAATCCCAAGAGAATTGAGAGAATCCCAAAATCCCAAGGGAATCCCATAAACCCGAGAGAATCCCAAAAACCCAAGAGAATCCCAGAACCCCAAGGGAATCCCATAAACCCGAGAGAATTGAGAGAATCCCAAAACCCCAAGGGAGTCCCAGAAACCCAAGGAAATCCCATAAACCCGAACGAATTCCATAAACCCGAGGTAATCCCAGAAACCCAAGGGAATCCCAGAGTCCTGAGGGAATCTCAAAATCCCAAGAGAATCCCAGAACCCCGAGAGAATCCCATAAACCCAAGAGAATCCCAAAATCACAAGGGAATCCCATAAAACCGAGAGAATCCCAGAACCCCAAGGGAATCCCATAAACCCGAGGGAATCCCAAAATCCCAAGGGAATCCCAGAATCCCAAGAGAATCCCAAAATCCCAAGGGAATCCCAAAATCCCAAGGGAATCCCAAGGGAAGCCCAAGGAATCCCATAAACCCGAGAGAATCCCAAAAACCCAAGAGAATCCCAGAACCCCAAGGGAATCCCATAAACCCGAGAGAATTGAGAGAATCCCAAAACCCCAAGGGAGTCCCAGAAACCCGAGGGAATCCCAAAATCCCAAGGGAATCCAAAAATCCTGAGAGAATCCCAAAATCCTGAGAGAATCCCAGAATCCCAAGAGAATCCCAAAATCCCAAGGGAATCCCAAAATCCCAAGAGAATCCCCAACCACCCCCTCCCTCCATCACCCCCCAAGCCTCCACAACTCCGTGGGGGTCGGTCTCTCCCGAGTTTCGGGATGCGGGAATTTGGGAATCCCCACGGAGAACAACCCCAAAAACCTTCCCAAAAGGAGAAACGACCCCAAAAACCTTCCCAAAAAGAGAAACCGACCCCAAAAACCTTCCCAAAAAGGAGAAAAAAACCCAAAAACCTTCCCAAAAAGGAGAAACGACCCCAAAAACCTTCCCAAAAAGAGAAACCGACCCCAAAAACCTTCCCAAAAAGGAGAAAAAAACCCAAAAACCTTCCCAAAAAGGAGAAACGACCCCAAAAACCTTCCCAAAAAGAGAAACCGACCCCAAAAACCTTCCCAAAAAGGAGAAAAAAACCCAAAAACCTTCCCAAAAAGGAGAAACGACCCCAAAAACCTTCCCAAAAAGAGAAACCGACCCCAAAAACCTTCCCAAAAGGAAAAACCTACCCAAAAATGAGAAACGACCCCAAAAACCTTCCCAAAAAGCGAAACCGACCCCAAAAACCTTCCCAAAAAGAGAAACGACCCCAAAAACCTTCCCAAAATGAGAAACAACACCAAAAACCTTCCCAAAATGAGAAACGACCCCAGAAACCTTCCCAAAAGGAAAAACCTTCCCAAAAAGGAGAAACGACCCCAAAAACCTTCCCAAAAAAGAGAAACAACCCCAAAAACCTTCCCAAAAAGCGAAACCTACCCCAAAAACATTCCCAAAAATGAGAAACGACCCCAAAAACCTTCCCAAAAATGAGAACCAACCCCAAAAACCTTCCCGAAAGGAAAAACCTTCCCAAAAATGAGAACCAAGCCCAACCATTCCCAAAAAACAACCCCCGCAGAGATCCGTTCCCCGTCCCACGCCAGCGGCCTGAACCGCTCGGCGTCCCTGAGCTACCCCGAGCGCTCGGATTCGGGATCGTCGCCGCTCGGCGGCAGCAACAACGCGCTGAGCGGCGGCGGCGGCGCGCAGTACGTGGCCGATTTCAGCGTCCGCGCCCTCAGCGACCTCCAGTTCGTCAAGGTCAGCGTTCCCCGCGGGAATTGGGATGGGGAAATGCGCCGGGGTGGGGGTTTTTTTTTTTCCCGGTGGGTTGGGGTGTGGCGGGGTGGGTTTGGGGGGAGTTGAGGGGTGTTGGAGAGTCCTGGGGTGGGAATTACAGTGTTTTGGGGTGTGCTGTCCGTCCTGGGATGGGAATTCCGGTGTTTTGGGGTGTCCTGTCCATCCTGGGTCATTTTGGGGTGTCCTGCACCATCCTGGGATGGGAATTCCAACATTTTGGGGTGTGCTGTCCATCCTGGGGTGGGAATTCCAACATTTTGGGGTGTCCTGTCCATCCTGGGTCATTTTGGGGTGTCCTGTCCATCCTGGAATGGGAATTCCGGTGTTTTGGGGTGTCCTGTCCATCCTGGGATGGGAATTCCGGCACTTTGGGGTGTCCTGTCCATCCTGGGTCATTTTGGGGTGTGCTGTCCATCCTGGGATGGGAATTCCAACATTTTGGGGTGTCCTGTCCATCCTGGGATGGGAATTCCGGTGTTTTGGGGTGTCCTGTCCAACCTGGGATGGGAATTCCGGTGTTTTGGGGTGTCCTGTCCATCCTGGGATGGGAATTTCGGTGTTTTGGGGTGTCCTGTCCATCCTGTGATGGGAATTCTGGTGTTTCGGGGTGTCTTGTCTATCCTGGGATGGGAATTCCAGTGTTTTGGGGTGTCCTGTCCAACCTGGGATGGGAATTCCGGTGTTTTGGGGTGTCCTGTCCAACCTGGGATGGGAATTCCGGTGTTTTGGGGTCTCCACACCATTTTGGGGTGGGAATTCCAGCATTTTGGGGTGTCCTGCCCATCCTGGAAGGGGAATTCCGGTGTTTTGGGGTCTCCACACCATTTTGGGGTGGGAATTCCAGCAATTTGGGCTGTCCTGCCCATCCTGGAATGGGAATTCCGGTGTATTGGGGTGTCCTGTCCATCCTGTGATGGGAATTCTGGTGTTTCGGCCAGTCTTGTCTATCCTGGGATGGGAATTCCGGTGTTTTGGGGTCTCCACACAATTTTGGGGTGGGAATTCCAGCATTTTGGGGTGTCCTGCCCATCCTGGAATGGGAATTCCGGTGTTTTGGGGTGTCCTGTCCATCCTGGGATGGGAATTCCAACATTTTGGGGTGTCCTGTCCATCCTGGGTCATTTTGGGGTGTCCTGCACCATCCTGGGATGGGAATTCCGGTGTTTCGGGGTGTCCTGTCCATCCTGGGTCATTTTGGGGTGTCCTGTCCATCCTGGAATGGGAATTCCAGCATTTTGGGGTCTGCTATCCATCCTGGGCTGGGAATTCCGACCCTTTGGGATCTCCCACCATCCTGGGCTGGGACCCCCCGCCCCGTTCGGGCTGTCCCGCCGCATCCCGCGCTGTTCCCGGGGCAGATCACGCGTCAGGAGTACCAGAACGGGCTGCTGGCCTCGCGCATGGACAGCTGTCCCCAGTCCCCCGACAGCGCCGCCCCCAAAGCGGAGCCGGGGATCCCGGAGCGGCCGGAGCCGCCGGCGCCGGCGGACGAAACCACCAGTTTGCTCAACGAGAGGAACTGCCTGAGCCGCCGGAGCAACCACAGCGGCCTGGAGAATTCCATCTGAGCCCGGAGAGCCGCGAGGGAGCGGCCGGAGCCGGGAATCGTTCCCGGCCGCGTCGCCCCCGGCATGGACGGGAGCGGCGCCATCTCCGCCGGCGCGGCGCCGACGGCTCAGGGAGCTTCGGGTTCGGGGCTGCCGCCCTGGGGAGCCCCGGGATGGGGATCCCAACCCTGCTGGGAAATCCGGGATGGAGATCCCAATCCTCCCAGGAAATCCGGGATGGAGATCCCAATCCTGCTGGAGATCCGGGATGGAGATCCCAATCCTCCCAGGAAATCTGGGATGGAGATCCCAATCCTGCTGGAGATCCAGGATAGGGATCCAAATCCTGCCGGAGATCCGGGATGGAGATCCCAACCCTGCCGGAGATCTGGGATGAAGATCCCAATCCTGGTGGGAATGGAGATCCCAACCCTGCTGGAGATCCGGGATAGGGATCCAAATCCTGCCGGAGATCCGGGATGGAGATCCCAACCCTGCCGGAGATCTGGGATGAAGATCCCAATCCTGCTGGGAATGGAGATCCCAACCCTGCTGGAGATCCGGGATAGGGATCCAAATCCTGCCGGAGATCCGGGATGGAGATCCCAACCCTGCCGGAGATCCAGGATGGGGATCCCAATCCTGCTGGGATCCCTGGGATGGAAATCCCAGCCCCTCAGGGCTCCTACACCATCCTGGCCTGGGAATTCCATCCCTTTGGGATCTCCTACACCACTTCGGGATCCCTGGGATAAATCCCAGCCTCTCTCTGGAGTTTTTGGGATCTCCTGGGATAAATCCCAGCCCCTCTCCGGTGATTTTGGGATCTCCTGGGATAAATTCCAGCCCCTCTCCGGTGATTTTGGGATCCTCTGGGATAAATCCCGGCCCCTTCCCCGTGCCCACCCCCCTTTCCCCGCTGGCCCGGGGGCTCCAGGGGACGCGGGGACAGAGTTGGGGACCCCCAGGGGGGGTCCCAGAGTTCAGGGGTCCCCTTGGAGGGGGGTGGGGGGGCAGGGGGGAGGGTCCGGTGCCTTCCCCTCCCCCCCTCCCCTCCCCCCAAATCCCGGGGGCGTCTCAGGGTCGGTTTTGGGGTGACAGCGCTAGTGACCAAAGTTGTACAGGAAGGAGGGGGCTGAGGGTCCCCCCAAAACCCCCCCGGGACCCCCCCCCCGGGCTGGGGGGAGGGGGAGAGAGACCCTGACCCCCCCCCAAAAAAAACAAAAATAAGCACAAAAAGTTCCCCCCGGGGTGAACTCCTGTAAGTTATTGGGAGAAGGTTGAATTATTTTTTCTTAATCACATCTCGACGATCAGTTCCTAGGTCCTTCCGCGGGGAGATTTTAGAAATAATAATAATAATTAATAATAATAATAATTAATAATTAATAATAAGCCAGAAAAAAAACAAAAAAAAAAAACAAAAAAAAAAACGAGAAACAAACAAAAAAAAGCAACAAAAAAACAACTTTTTTTATTAAATCTTCCTCTATGCAAACCCCTTCCTTTTCCTTCCCCCCCCACCACGGGAATTCCTATTTATTGTTCAGGTTTGATTTGTATTTTTTTGGGGGGAGCGCGGGCCGAGGGGGGGGGGGCGGGGGGGGCCGGGCCTCCCCCTCCCGGTTCTGCCCTTCCCCCTCCCCCCCTCGGTTGTGAAACCGACCGTGGAATTTTTATTTCATGGGGTTTTTTCAGGGGGCTTTTTTGCCAGATGGGTTAATAAAAATTCTATATCTGTGCTGGGTGTCGGTGCTGCGCGGGGGGCGGGGCTCCGGTTACCGGGGGAGGGGCTCCGGTTACCGGGGGAGGGCTCCGGTTACCGGGGGAAGGGCTCCGGTTACCGGGGGAGTGGCTCCGGTTACCAGGGGAGGGCTCCGGTTACCGGTGGAGGGGCTCCGGTTACCGGGGGAGTGGCTCCGGTTACCAGGGGAGGGCTCCGGTTACCGGTGGAGGGGCTCCGGTTACCGGAGCTCATTTAAAAGACGCGGCGCCTTTAAATCCTCGCTCCGCCCTCCGTGGTTTATACCGCGAGGCTCCGCCCCCCGCGGCCGGTGATTGGCTGCCTTCCCTGAGGCGGCGCAGCGCGCGATTGGCTGCGGTGGAGAGGGGGGCGGGCCGAAGAGGAGAGGCGGGACGCGATTGGCTCGGAGCACGGCGGAGTAGGCGTGGCCCCGTCCCCTCAGGCGTCCAGCAGGTCCCTGACGGCCGGGTGCGCCCCGTCCCGCGGGCTCCGGCCCCGCGCATCGCGGAGCGCAGCGAGCGCCGGCCGCTGCCGCAGGAGGAGCGCGCAGAGCTCGCGGTGCCCCTGCTCCGCCGCCTGGCGACAGCGATGTCACCCCCGGGGCACACGGGGACACCCCCCCGAGCCCCCCCCACCCCCCCCCGGTGCCCCGCGCTCCCACCTTGTGCAGGCCGGTTCTGCCGTCGTCGTCGGCGGCCGCGGGGTCGGCGCCGTGCGCCAGCAGCAGCTCGGTGACGGCGCGGTGGCCGCAGTAGCAGGCGCGGTGCAGCGGGGTGGCCCCGCCGGGGGTGCGGGCGTCGCACGGAGCCCCCCGCTCCAGCAGCAGCCGGCACACCGCCAGGTGCCCGTTCCGGCTGGCGTAGTGCTGCGGGCCGGGACCCCCGTGCCAGGCTGCGACCCCCGGGACCCCCGTGCCAGGCTGGGACACCCGGGACGCCCGGGACCTCCGGGACCCCCGGGCCAGGCTGGGACACCCGGGACCCCCGTGCCAGGCTGGGACCCCCGGGCCACCCTGGGACACCCGGGACCCCCGTGCCAGGCTGGGACACCCGGGCCAGGCTGGGATCCCCGGGACCTCCGGGACTCCCGGGCCAGGCTGGGACCCCCGGGAACCCCGGGACCTCCGTGCCAGGGCCGTGTACCCGCCAGGTCAGAACCCCAAAGACCCCCAACACCCAGGACCCCAAACACCCCCGTTTCAGGGCCGTGTACCCCGCTAGGGTGGGAACCCAAAGACCCCCGGGACCCCCGTGCCAGGTCAGGACCCCAAAGACCCCCGGTATCCCCGGTACCCCCGTACCAGGGACGTGTACCCCGCCAGGTCAGGACCCCAAAGACCCCCGGTAACCCCGGTACCCCCGTACCAGGGCCGTGTACCCCGCCAGGTCGGGCTCCGCGGGGTCCCCGCGCCGCTCCAGCAGCTGCAGCACCCGAGCCTCGTCCCCGTCCCGCGCCGCCGCCCAGATCCCTGCCAACAGCGGGGCCGGCTCAGACCGGGACGAAGCCCCGGAACCCCCGGGCCCTGCTCGGTCCCCTCCGGTACCGGGCACCCCAGCCCAGAGCCCCTCTGAGCTCCGCCGGTACCGGTAACCCGGCAGTGCTGCCCCCCAACCCCCGGAGCCCCCCGGACCCCGCTCGAAGTCCATCTCGGGCAGGCTCTGGTGCACGCTGGGCACGGCCACCCGCCCCGGGCAGCACCGAGCGGGCGGCGAGCGGCGACCACCGGCCATGGCAGCGGGGGAACGGGGGGAACAGGGCCGAGGGGCGGCGGAAAGGACCGAAGGGGGACGGAAAAGGCCCGAGGGGAGGCGGAAAGGCCCGAGGGGGGACGGAAAGAGCCGAGGAGAGCCGAAAAGGGCTGAAGTGGTCGGAAAGGGCCGAGTGAGAACGGAAAGAGCCGATGATGATGCAATGGGCCGGAAAATACCGAAGGGAGCCGAAGGACCCATCGATCCGGCGCATGCGCACTCTCAACATCACCCCCAGCGCCAGGGGGCGCCCTCGGCCGCTCAGAGCCCCCTTTGGGGTCCCCTCCCCCCCCCG
>NW_005087852.1:0-11511 GCF_000331425.1 Pseudopodoces humilis | reverse complement strand
TTTATCCCATTTTCCCCTTTCCCCTTTTTCCTTTTATCCCATTTTTCCTTTTATCCCATTTTTTTATCCCATTTTTTTTTTATCCCATTTTCTTTTATCCCATTTTCCCCTTTCCCACTTTCTTTTTATCCCATTTTCCCTTTATCCCATTTTTGCTTTTATCCCATTTTTGCTTTTATCCCATTTTCTTTTATCCCATTTTTCCTTTTGTCTCATTTTCCCTTTTCCCATTTTCCCCTTTCCCATTTTCCCTTTATCCCATTTTCCCTTTATCCCATTTTTGCTTTTATCCCATTTTTTCTTTTATCCCATTTTTCCTTTTATCCCATTTTTTTATCCCATTTTTTCTTTTATCCCATTTCCTTTTATCCCATTTTCCCTTTTCCCACTTTCCTTTTATCCCATTTTCCCTTTATCCCATTTTTCCTTTTATCCCATTTTTCCTTCCATCCCATTTTCTTTTATCCCATTTTTTCTTTTATCCCATTTCCTTTTATCCCATTTTCCTCTTTCCCACTTTCCTTTTATCCCATTTTATTTTATCCCATTTTCCTTTATCCCATTTTTCCTTTTATCCCATTTTTTCCTTCTCCCATTTTCTTTTATCCCATTTTCCCCTTTCCCATTTTTCCTTTTATCCCATTTTTCCTTCCATCCCATTTTCTTTTATCCCATTTATTCTTTTATCCCATTTTCCCTTTTCCCATTTTTTCATTTATCCCATTTTTTAATCCCATTTTTCCTTTTACCCCATTTTATTTTACCCCATTTTTCCTTTTATCCCATTTTTTAATCCCATTTTTCCTTTTACCCCGTTTTATTTTATCCCATTTTTCCTTTTATCTCATTTTCCCTTTTCCCATTTTTCCTTTTATCCCATTTTTCCTTTCATCCCATTTTTTTTTATCCCATATTCTTTATCCCATTTTCTTTTATCCCATTTTTTCCCCTTTCCCATTTTTCCTTTTATTCCATTTTTTTATCCCATTTTTTCTTTTATCCCATTTTCTTTTATCCCATTTTTCTTTTTATCCCTTTTTTCCTTTTACCCCTTTTTGAGGGAAAAGAGGGATCAAAAATGGATTTTTGAGGGAAAAGAGGGGTGAAAAGGGGATTTTTGAGGGAAAAAAGGGATTTTTGAGGGGAAAAAAGGGATCAAAAATGGATTTTTGAGGGAAAAGAGAGGTAAAAATAGGATTTTTGAGGGAAAAAAGGGATCAAAAATGGATTTTTGAGGGAAAAATGGAATCGGAAGGGGATTTTTTGAGGGAAAAGAGGGGTAAAAATGGGATTTTTGAGCGAAAAAAGGGATCAAAAATGGGTTTTTGAGGGAAAAGAGGTAAAAATAGAAAAAAAGAGGTAAAAATAGAATTTTTGAGGTAAAAGAGGGATCAAAAAGGGATTTTTGAGTGAAAAAAGGGATCAAAAATGGATTTTTGAGGGAAAAGAGGGATCAAAAAGGGATTTTTGAGGGAAAAAGGGATCAAAAAGGGATTTTTGAGGGAAAAAAGGGATTTTTGAGGGAAGAGAGGGATCAAAAAGGGATTTTTGAGGGAAAAAGGGATCAAAAAGGGATTTTTGAGGGAAAAGGGGGGTAAAAATGGGATTTTTGATGGAAAAGAGGGCTGAAAATTGGATTTCTGAGGGAAAAGGGGGAAAAAATGGAGATTGAGCGAAAAAAGGGATCAAAAATGGATTTTTGAGGGAAAAGAGAGGTAAAAATAGAAAAAAAGAGATAAAAATAGAAATTTTGAGGGAAAAGAGGGATCAAAAATGGATTTTTGAGGGAAAAGAAGTAAAAATGGGATTTTTGAGGGAAAAGAGGGGTAAAAATGTGAGTTTTGAGGGAAAAAAGGGATCAAAAATGGATTTTTGAGGGAAAAATGGGATCGGAAGGGGATTTTTTGAGAGAAAAGAGGGGTAAAAATGGGATTTTTGAGCGAAAAAAGGGATCAAAAATGGGTTTTTGAGGGAAAAGAGGTAAAAATAGAAAAAAAGAGGTAAAAATAGAATTTTTGAGGTAAAAGAGGGATCAAAAATGGATTTTTGAGGGAAAAGAGAGATAAAAATAGGATTTTTGAGGGAAAAGAGAGATAAAAATAGGATTTTTGAGGGAAAAGAGAGATAAAAATAGGATTTTTGAGGGAAAAGAGAGATAAAAATAGGATTTTTGAGGGAAAAGAGAGATAAAAATAGGATTTTTGAGGGAAAAGAGAGATAAAAATAGGATTTTTGAGGGAAAAGAGAGATAAAAATAGGATTTTTGAGGGAAAAGAGAGATAAAAATAGGATTTTTGAGGGAAAAGAGAGATAAAAATAGGATTTTTGAGGGAAAAGAGAGATAAAAATAGGATTTTTGAGGGAAAAGAGAGATAAAAATAGGATTTTTGAGGGAAAAGAGAGATAAAAATAGGATTTTTGAGGGAAAAGAGAGATAAAAATAGGATTTTTGAGGGAAAAGAGAGATAAAAATAGGATTTTTGAGGGAAAAGAGAGATAAAAATAGGATTTTTGAGGGAAAAGAGAGATAAAAATAGGATTTTTGAGGTAAAAGAGGGATCAAAAATGGATTTTTGAGGGAAAAGAGGGATCAAAAAGGGATTTTTGAGGTAAAAAAGGGATCAAAAAGGGATTTTTGAGGGAAAAGGGGGGTAAAAATGGGATTTTTGATGGAAAAGAGGGCTGAAAATGGGATTTCTGAGGGAAAAGGGGGAAAAAATGGAGATTGAGCGAAAAAAGGGATCAAAAATGGATTTTTGAGGGAAAAGAGAGATAAAAATAGGATTTTTGAGGTAAAAGAGGGATCAAAAATGGATTTTTGAGGGAAAAGAGGGATCAAAAAGGGATTTTTGAGGTAAAAAAGGGATCAAAAAGGGATTTTTGAGGGAAAAGGGGGGTAAAAATGGGATTTTTGATGGAAAAGAGGGCTGAAAATGGGATTTTTGAGGGAAAAGAGGGGGAAAAAATGGAGATTTTTGAGGGAAAAAGGGATCAAAAATGGATTTTTGAGGGAAAAGAGAGGTAAAAATAGAAAAAAAGAGATAAAAATAAAAATTTTGAGGGAAAAGAGGGATCAAAAATGGATTTTTGAGGGAAAAGAGGTAAAAATGGGATTTTTGAGGGAAAAGAGGGGTAAAAATGGGAGTTTTGAGGGAAAAATGGGATCAAAAATGGATTTTTTGAGGGAGAAGAGGGGTAAAAATGGGGATTTTTGAGGGAAAAGAGGGATGAAAAGGGGATTTTTGAGGGAAAAAAGGGAGTTTTGAGGGGAAAAAAGGGATCAAAAACGGATTTTTGAGGGAAGAGAGGGATCAAAAAGGGATTTTTTGAGGGAAAAGAGGGGTGAAAATGGTGATTTTTGAGGGAAAAAAGGGGTCAAAAAGGGATTTTTGCAGGAAAAGAGAGGTAAAAATAGGATTTTTGAGAGAAAAAAGGGATCAAAAAGGAATTATTTCAATAAAAAAATGGGATTTTTGGCTGGGAACCCTGAAATATTCCACTTTGGGCAGAAAAAATGGATTTTTGGGGGAAAAAGAATGGTTAAAAAACGGAATTTTTTGACAGAAAAAAGGGATTTTGGGGTGGGAAAAGAGGGATAAAAATGGGATTTTTGGAATATTCCATTGGAAATGTTTTTCCAGGAAGGGGACGAGGACATTTATGGAGAAGTTCGGGATGAGGCTTCGGACGATGACCTGGAAGGGGACGAGGCCGTGGTTCGCTGCACGCTCTCTGCCAACGTCAGTTTGGGATTTTTCCAGGGAATTTTGGGAATTCTGGGCCGATTTCTGGGAATTTTGGGGGTTTTCCCAGGTTTTGTCCCCAAATTTTTCCCGTGCCACCCCAAAATCCTGGCTCAAAACACCAAAGCTGAGAAAAAATGGGATTTTTATGGGAATTTTGGGGTTTTTTCCAAGCTCTCATTCCACCCCAAACACAGGGAAAAAATGGGATTTTTATGGGAATTTTGGGAATTTTGTGTCCCTAAACATTCCCATTCCACCCCAAACCCTGGCTCCAAACACAGGGAAATAATGGGATTTTTATGGGATTTTTATGGGATTTTTATGGGATTTTTATGGGGATTTTGGGGTTTTTTCCAAGCTCTCATTCCACCCCAAACAGAGGGAAAAAATGGGATTTTTATGGGAATTTTGGGGGTTTTTCCAAGCTCCTGTTCTGCTTCAAACACAGGGAAAAAATGGGATTTTTATGGGAATTTTGGGGATTTTTCCAAGCTCCTGTTCTGCTCCAAACAGAGGGAAAAAATGGGATTTTTATGGGATTTTAATGGGATTTTAATGGGATTTTTATGGGAATTTTGGGAATTTTGTGTCCCTAAACATTCCCATTCCACCCCAAACCCGGACTCCAGCACCCCAAATGGGAATAATGGGATTTTAATGGGATTTTTATGGGATTTTAATGGGATTTTAATGGAATTTTGGGGATTTTGTGTCCCTAAACATTCCCATTCCACCCCAAACCCTGGCTCCAAACACAGGGAAATAATGGGATTTTTATGGGATTTTTATGGGATTTTTATGGGATTTTTATGGGATTTTTATGGGATTTTAATGGGATTTTTATGGGAATTTTGGGGTTTTTTCCAAGCTCCCTTTCCACCCCAAACACAGGGAAAAAATGGGATTTTTATGGGATTTTAATGGGAAATTTTGGGATTTCGTGGTCCTGAATGATCCCAAATCATGGGAATGTTGGGAATTTTTGGGATTTTCCAGCTGGTGGCAGCAGGGGAGCTGATGAGCTCCAAGAAGAAGAACCTGCACCTGCAGGACATCAAAACCTTGGGAATAATGGGATTTTAATGGGATTTTAATGGGATTTAATGGGATTTTAATGGGAAATTTTGGGATTTCATCATCCTGAATGATCCCAAATCACGGGAATGTTGGGAATTTTTGGGATTTTCCAGCTGGTGGCAGCAGGGGAGCTGATGAGCTCCAAGAAGAACCTGCACCTGCAGGACATCAAAACCTTGGGAATAATGGGATTTTAATGGGATTTTAATGGGAATTTTTGGGATTTCGTGGCCCCAAACGTTCCCAAATCATGGGAATGTTGGGAATTTTTGGGATTTTCCAGCTGGTGGCAGCAGGGGAGCTGATGAGCTCCAAGAAGAAGGACCTGCACCCGCGGGACATCGACGCCTTCTGGCTGCAGCGTCAGCTCAGCCGCTTCTACGACGACGCCATCGTCTCCCAGAAAAAGGCGGATGAGGTCCTGGAGATCCTCAAGGTGCGTGGCCTCCGCATCCTCGGGATCTGGGAAGAGTTCTCCCTGCAAAAAGTGGGAATTTGGCTGGAATTCCGGGTGGTTTGTGGCGTTCCGTGGGAATTTTTGTCCCCTATTTGGGTTTGGTGGCGGTGTCGATCCCTGAGTTCCCAGGGGTTTGTTTCCCCGAGGGGTTTTTCCTGGGAAATCGTCTCCCCTGGGGTCTGTTCCCACCCTGATTCCCGAGTTTTGGGCAAAAAATGTGAATTTTCAGGATTGTTTTCCCTCAGGAGCCGCCTCCATGTGGTGTTCCCACCCTGATTCCCGAGTTTTGGGTGAAAAATGGGAATTTTTGGGATTTTTTTACTTCAGGAGCCGCCTCCACGTGGTGTTCCCACCCTGATTCCCGAGTTTTGGGCCAAAAATGTGAATTTTCAGGATTGTTTTCCCTCAGGAGCCGCCTCCATGGGGTGTTCCCACTCTGATTCCTGAGTTTTTGGTGAAAAATTTAAATTTTTGGGATTGTTTTCCCTCAGGAGCCACCTCCATGGGGTGTTCCCCTCCTGATTCCCGAGTTTTGGTTGAAAAATGGGAAATTTTGGGATTGTTTTACTTCAGGAGCCACCTCCATGTGGTGTTCCCACCCTGATTCCCAAGTTTTGGGCCAAAAATGGGAATTTTTGGGATTGTTTTCCCTCAGGAGCCGCCTCCATGTGGTGTTCCCACCCTGATTCCCGAGTTTTGGGTGAAAAATGGGAATTTTTGGGATTTTTTTACTTCAGGAGCCGCCTCCATGTGGTGTTCCCACCCTGATTCCCGAGTTTTGGGCCAAAAATGTGAATTTTCAGGATTGTTTTCCCTCAGGAGCCACCTCCATGGGGTGTTCCCACTCTGATTCCTGAGTTTTTGGTGAAAAATTTAAATTTTCGGGATTGTTTTCCCTCAGGAGCCACCTCCATGGGGTGTTCCCCTCCTGATTCCCGAGTTTTGGTTGAAAAATGGGAAATTTTGGGATTGTTTTACTTCAGGAGCCACCTCCATGTGGTGTTCCCACCCTGATTCCCAAGATTTGGGCCAAAAATGGGAATTTTTGGGATTGTTTTCCCTCAGGAGCCGCCTCCATGTGGTGTTCCCACCCTGATTCCCGAGTTTTGGGTGAAAAATGTGAATTTTTGGGATTTTTTTACTTCAGGAGCCGCCTCCATGTGGTGTTCCCACCCTGATTCCCGAGTTTTGGGCCAAAAATGTGAATTTTCAGGATTGTTTTCCCTCAGGAGCCGCCTCCATGGGGTGTTCCCACTCTGATTCCTGAGTTTTTGGTGAAAAATTTAAATTTTTGGGATTGTTTTCCCTCAGGAGCCACCTCCATGGGGTGTTCCCCTCCTGATTCCCAAGTTTTGGATGAAAAATGGGAATTTTTGGGATTGTTTTCCCTCAGGAGCCGCCTCCATGAGGTATTCTCACTCTGATTCCCGAGTTTTGGGCCAAAAATGTGAATTTTCAGGATTGTTTTCCCTCAGGAGCCGCCTCCATGGGGTGTTCCCACTCTGATTCCTGAGTTTTTGGTGAAAAATTTAAATTTTCGGGGTTGTTTTCCCTCAGGAGCCACGTCCATGGGGTGTTCCCACTCTGATTCCTGAGTTTTTGGTGAAAAATTTAAATTTTTGGGATTGTTTTCCCTCAGGAGCCATGTCCATGTGGTGTTCCCACCCTGATTCCCAAGTTTTGAGTGAAAAATTGGAATTTTCGGGATTGTTTTCCCTCAGGAGCCACCTCCATGGGGTGTTCCCACTCTGATTCCTGAGTTTTGAGTGAAAAATTTAAATTTTTGGGATTGTTTTCCCTCAGGAGCCACGTCCATGGGGTGTTCCCCTCCTGATTCCCGAGTTTTGAGCGAAAAATGGGAATTTTTGGGATTGCTTTCCCTCACGAGCCACTTCCATGGGGTTTTGAGCGAAAAATGTGAATTTTCGGGATTCTTTTTCCAGGCTCCAGGATAGTTTTCCACCTTCCATGCTTGTTTTCCTCTCCCTTCCCACATTTCCCCACCTCCCCTCTCCCCCATCCCACGGAAAACAGGGATCCTGCCGTGAAAAATTCCACATTTTTCCCTCCTCAGACCGCCAGCGACGACCGGGAATGCGAGAACCAACTGGTGCTGCTGCTGGGCTTCAACACCTTCGACTTCATCAAAGTCCTGCGGCAGCACCGGATGATGAGTGAGTTTTTTCCCCCCTTTTCCAGTGGAATTCCGGCAGGTTTGGATCCGTTTTTCCATGTTTTTCCCGGTTTTTTCCCCCCCCCGCCCCAGTCCTGTACTGCACCTTGCTGGCCAGCGCGCAGAGCGAGGCGGAGAAGGAGCGGATCATGGGGAAGATGGAGGCCGACCCCGAGCTCTCCAAGTTCCTCTACCAGCTCCACGAGACGGAGAAAGAGGATCTGATCCGGGTAAGGGAAGCTCTGTGGGATTTGTGGGATTGCTGGGATCCGGTTTTGGGTGGGAAACGGGGGCTGGAATCCTCCCCACGAAGTCTGAGGGAAGCGACGCTGCCGTCGCCGCTTCTGCTTTCCCAGGGCCTCCTTCGCAGGCGAATTCCTTCAAAATCTCACCCAAATCACCCCAAAACCCCCTCAAATCCCACAAAACATCCACAGTGCTCGGTCCTGGTTTATGGAGGCCTTTTCCCAAAGGTTTTCCCAAAGAAACTGGGGAATAGGGGCACCTTGGAGGAGGCTGAGCTTCTTCCTTGAGGCCGAATCCCATTTTTTCCCCTCAGAAATGGGTCAGGAGCCACATTTCTGAGGGGAAATTTGGTTTTCCCGCCAAAAATTGTTGTTACCAGTTTATCAAAATGGTTATTCCTGGTTTATGGATGCCTTTTTCCAAAGGAATTTGGGATCAGGAGCACCTTGGGATGAGGCTGATCCCTTTTCCCAGGGCCAAATCCTGATTTTTCCCCTCAGGAATGGGTCAGGAGCCACATTTCTGAGGGGAAATACGGTTTTCCTGCCAAAAATTGTTGTTTCTGGTTTATCAAAATGGTTATTCCTAGTTTAAGGATGCCTTTTTCCAAAGGAATTTGGGATCAGGAGCACCTTGGAGGAGGCTGAGCCTCTTCCTTGAGGCCGAATCCCATTTTTTCCCCTCAGGAGTGGGGCAGGAGCCAAATTTCTGAGGGGAATTTTGCTTTTCCCACCAAAAATGGTCATTCCTGGTTTATTCCCAAGGAAATTGAGGGATCAGGATCACCTTGGGATGAGGCTGATCCCTTTTCCCAGGGCCAAATCCTGATTTTTCCCCTCAGGAATGGGTCAGGAGCCACATTTCTGAGGGGAAATTTGGTTTTCCCACCAAAAATTGTTGTTACCAGTTTATCAAAATGGTTATTCCTGGTTTATGGATGCCTTTTTCCAAAGGAATTTGGGATCAGGAGCACTTTGGAGGAGGCTGAGCCTCTTCCTTGAGGCCGAATCCCATTTTTTCCCCTCAGGAGTGGGGCAGGAGCCAAATTTCTGAGGGGAATTTTGCTTTTCCCACCAAAAATGGTCATTCCTGGTTTATTCCCAAGGAAATTGAGGGATCAGGATCACCTTGGGATGAGGCTGACCCCTTTTCCCAGGGCCAAATCCTGATTTTTCCCCTCAGGAATGGGTCAGGAGCCACATTTCTGAGGGGAAATTTGGTTTTCCCGCCAAAAATTGTTGTTACCAGTTTATCAAAATGGTTATTCCTGGTTTATGGATGCCTTTTTCCAAAGGAATTTGGGATCAGGAGCACTTTGGACGAGGCTGAGCCTCTTCCTTGAGGCCGAATCCCATTTTTTCCCCTCAGGAGTGGGGCAGGAGCCAAATTTCTGAGGGGAATTTTGCTTTTCCCACCAAAAATGGTCATTCCTGGTTTATCAAAATGGTCATTCCTGGTTTAGGGATGCCTTTTTCCAAAGGAATTTGGGATCAGGAGCACTTTGGATGAGGCTGAGCCTCTTCCTTGAGGCCGAATCCTGATTTTTTCCCCTCAGGAATGGGTTAGGAGCCAAATTTCTGAGGGGAAATTCGCTTTTCCCGCCAAAAATTGTTGTTCCTGGTTTATCAAAATGGTTATTCCTAGTTTATGGATGCCTTTTTCCAAAGGAATTTGGGATCAGGAGCACTTTGGAGGAGGCTGAGCCTCTTCCTTGAGGCCGAATCCCATTTTTTCCCCTCAGGAGTGGGGCAGGAGCCAAATTTCTGAGGGGAATTTTGCTTTTCCCAACAAAAAAGGTCATTCCTGGTTTATCAAAATGGTCATTCCTGGTTTAAGGATGCCTTTTTCCAAAGGAATTTGGGATCAGGAGCACTTTGGACAAGGCTGAGCCTCTTCCTTGAGGCTAAATCCCATTTTTTCCCCTCAGGAGTGGGGCAGGAGCCAAATTTCTGAGGGGAATTTTGCTTTTCCCACCAAAAATGGTCATTCCTGGTTTATTCCCAAGGAAATTGAGGGATCAGGAGCACCTTGGGATGAGGCTGATCCCTTTTCCCGGGGCTGAATCCCGATTTTTCCCCACAGGAAGAACGCTCCCGGCGGGAACGCGTGCGGCAATCCCGCATGGACACCGACCTGGAATCCATGGATCTAGACCAGGGAGGAGAGGTAAAATCCTTGGATTTACTCACATTAAACACCCCCAGCCACACCCAAAAAGCGTTTTTTCCGGGTTTTTCCAGGCACACCTTATCCTTTATTTTCTTTTTCTGAATTTTTCCAATGTTTTCCAGGCACACCTTATCCTTTATTTCGATTTTTTTGGGTTTTTCCATTCACACCTTATCCTTTATTTTGATTTTTTTGGTTTTTCCATTCACACCTTATCCTTTATTTTGATTTTTTTTGTTTTTCCATTCATACCTTATCCTTTATTTTGATTTTTTCCATTCACACCTTATCCTTTATTTTGTTTTTTTTTATTTTTCCATCCACACCTTATCCTTTATTTTGATTTTTTTGGTTTTTCCATTCACACCTTATCCTTTATTTTGTTTTTTTTTATTTTTCCATCCACACCTTATCCTTTATTTTGATTTTTTTTGGTTTTTCCAGGCACACCTTATCCTTTCTTTTATTTTTCCGAATTTTCCCATTCACGCCGTATCCTTTTCTTTATTTTTCCATGTTTTCCCGCTGTTTTCCATTCACACCTTATCCTTTATTTTGTTTTTTTTTATTTTTCCATCCACACCTTATCCTTTATTTTGATTTTTTTTGGTTTTTCCACTCACACCTTATCCTTTATTTTATTTTTCCGAATTTTCCCATTCACACCTTATCCTTTTCTTTATTTTTCCATGTTTTCCCGATGTTTTCCATTCACACCTTATCCTTTATTTCGATTTTTTAGGTTTTCCATTCACACCTTATCCTTTATTTTGATTTTTTAGGTTTTCCATTCACACCTTATCCTTTATTTTGATTTTTTAGGTTTTCCATTCACACCTTATCCTTTATTTTGATTTTTTCCAGGCACACCTTATCCTTTATTTTGATTTTTTTGGTTTTCCATTCACGCCTTATCCTTTATTTCTATTTTTTTTGGTTTTTCCATTCACACCTTATCCTTTATTTTGTTTTTCTGGGATTTTCCAGGCACACCTTATCCTTTATTTTGATTTTTTTGGTTTTTCCAGGCACACTTTATCCTTTATTTTGTTTTTTTTTTATTTTTCCATTCACACCTTATCCTTTATTTTGATTTTTTTGGTTTTCCATTCACGCCTTATCCTTTATTTTGGTTTTTTTTATTTTTCCATTCACACCTTATCCTTTATTTTGTTTTTTTTTTATTTTTCCATTCACACCTTATCCTTTATTTCGATTTTTTTGGTTTTTCCATTCACACCTTATCCTTTATTTTGTTTTTTTTTTATTTTTCCATTCACACCTTATCCTTTATTTCGATTTTTTGAGGTTTTCCATTCACACCTTAACCTTTTATTTTATTTTTTCCATTCCCACCTTATCCTCTATTTCATTTTCCCAATTTTCCCATTCCCACCTTATCCTCTATTTCATTTTTCCGTGTTTTCCCGTTGTTTTCCAGGCTCTGGCTCCCAGGCAGGTGCTGGATTTGGAGGATTTGGTGTTCTCCCAGGGCAGTCACTTCATGGCCAACAAGCGCTGCCAGCTCCCGGACGGATCATTCCGGAGACAACGGAAAGGATACGAGGAGGTTCACGTGCCCGCCCTCAAACCCAAACCCTTCGGAGCCGACGAGGTGAATTCCCAAAAAATCCAGACTTCCA
>NW_005087851.1:36181-52460 GCF_000331425.1 Pseudopodoces humilis | reverse complement strand
TGTGGCCGCTGGGGGTGTCCCCGCACCGGTGTCCCTTCCCGTGGAGTGGGGGGGTGACAATGGGGGTGTCCCCACACCTGTGTCCCTTCCCGTGGATTGGGGGGGTGACAATGGGGGTGTCCCCACACCTGTGTCCCTTCCCGTGGATTGGGGGGGTGACAATGGGGGTGTCCCCACACCTGTGTCCCTTCCCGTGGATTGGGGGTGACAATGGGGGTGTCCCCCACACCTGTGTCCCTTCCCATGGATTGGGGGTGACAATGGGGGTGTCCCCCACACCTGTGTCCCTTCCCATGGCACAGAGGTGTCTGCTGGCCGTGGGTGCCACCACACCTGTGTCCCTTCCCGGGGACCTGTCACACACCTGTGTCCCCTCCCAGGTGGGCCCCGCCCCGCGGCCTTGGCCCGGGCTATAAGTGCCCGGTGAAGGCCCCGGCTCGGCCCGGGAGGCGACAGGAGGTGACGGCGATGGCGTCGGCGCTGCTGGTGACGCTGGTGGCCGCGGTGGCCGTGCTGGCCGCGGGGGTGGAGGCACAGTGCCCCAAACCTGCTGACCTGCCACCTGTCAACGGCACGCGGGTGTGCGCCCAGCTCTACGCCGACAACAGCCCCTACTACAACCAGTGCTGCGCCGGGGACGTGCTGGTGGTGCTGCCCAACAGCGACGCGCCCTACATGCCCCGAGGGTGGTCCGCCCGCGCCTCCTCCCTCGTGGTGGGCACCAGGTGCGAGCTCACCGTGTGGTCGCGCCGCGGCAAGAAGGGCAACTCGCGGAAGTTCAGTGCCAGCGCGGTGCCGCGGCTGCAGGAGGTGCGCCGGGGGCTCTTTGGAGACTGGAACGACGCCATCCGGGGCTACTACTGCACCTGCAAGTGAGCGGCGGCGCCGGGGATGGGGCGGGGGTGACACCGGGCGACGACGGGCGACGCCAGCCAGCGCGGGGCAGGGCGTGCCGGCGTGGCCACCGCGAGTCCGTCCGGGCCGAGATGGGTCAGCCAAACTCAACATTGGCCGAGATGAACCAACAGAAGCCAACGTTGGCCGAGATGAACCAACACGAGCCGATGTTGGCCGAGATGAACCACCACGAGCCAACGTTGGCCGAGATGAACCACCATGAGCCGACGTTGGCCGAGATGAACCACCACGAGCCGACATTGGCCGAGATGAACCACCACGAGCCGACCCACCACAAGCTGATGTTGGCCGAGTCGACGCGAGCCGGCGTCAGCCAAGATCCACCATCGGTGTCCGAGCCAAGCCAACCTTGGCCAGTGTGAGTCCATCCGGGCCGAGCCTCTCGTGGGACCCTGCGTGACCCCGGGCCGTCACGGCCGCCCCCCGCCGCCCCCCCCGCAGTCAATAAAGCCCTGAGGCAGCAGCAGCGCCCGCCTGGGGGGTTCTTTATTGCTGGGGGGTGGTCTCCGTGCCCCCCCGCCCCACGGGGACCCCCGCCGCATGCCCCCCCTGCCCCCCCCAAAAGAAGCACACGGCACACAGGGGGTCCAAAAGGACACGTGTAATTTGGGGGGGGCCCCGTGTCCCCCCGGGGCCCCCCCGTCCCGTGCGGTACAAAACCTGACCATATAAATATCACTTTGTTAAAAAACAAAACCGTGGGAGCGGGGGGGAGTTCCGGGGAGGAGGAACCAACAACAACAAAAAAAAAAACCCAAAATCAACAAAAACAGGCGAGGAGGGCCCGGGGGGGGCACACCCCGAATCAGTAGTGTGGTGTGGTGGGGGGAGAGGGGGGACTGCAGTTTCGGGGACCCCCCCCCTCACAGAGATGTAGGGGGGCCACACCCCCGTGCCCAAAAGGGGCAGAAAAGAGGGGACTAAAAACAAAAAAAAGGGGGGAAATGCCCCAAAATGGGTCCCAAAGGCGGCAGGGACCAGGATGAGCCCCTGCACCCCCAAATCTCTGGGGTGACAGCTGCCCTCCCCCCCAAAATCTCTGCTGTGTGGTCCCCAGCTCAGTAGTACAGGTCGGGGGGGCCGGTGCCCCCCAGGAACATCCCAGTCCCGCTCCTGTTTGGGGGTGTCGCCGAGGAGGAGGAGCAGGGGGAGCGGGAGGGGGCCAGGGGATCCCCCCAGGGTGGGGAGGGGTCTCACCGCAGCCGGTGCTGCCGCATGAGGGGCACGATGCAGGCGGGGGGGCCCGCCACACCCAGGAAGGGGTGACGGAGCAGCTCCGGGGCGCTGGCCCGCTGCGCCGGGTCCCGCACCAGCATCCGCTCCAGGAACCCCTTCAGGGACGGGGACACCTGAGGGGAACAAATCAGGGGTGTCAGACACCCCCCGGGACTCTCTGGAAAAGGGGGGGGACTCCCCTGAGTTACCTTGTGGCCGTTCTTGAGCCGGGGGGGAAGGTTGTCCCGGATCAGCTTCATGGCTTTGAGGGGGGGCTCGTTGAAATAGGGGGGTTCCCCATCCACCATCTCGATGACCATCACCCCCAGGGACCAGATGTCCACCTGGTGGGGAGGGTCACCCCAAAAGTGAGGAGGGGCTTAGGGGGGTGCCCCTCAACCCCCTCCGTGTCCCAGAATGGGGGGGGGGGGGGGTCTGGAGGGGAGGCCACTTGGAGCCCCTCATACCTGTGCTGGGTACCCCCAAACCCACCCTGGGCAACCCTAATCCCAAATCCAAACCCACCCTGGGAAGTCTCAAACCCATCCCAACCTCCCCTCAAGACACCTCAGGGTGGTAAAGAAGGCAGGAGATGAGCTTGGGGACCCACACACCCATCCCAACCCCTCTAAACCCACTCCAAACCCCCCCCAAACCCACCTTAAACACCCCCTGGTGCACCCCAGGACCCCCTAAACTCTCCCAACCCCTCTAAACCCACCCCAAACCCCCCAAAACCCACCTTAAACACCCCCTAGTGCACCCCAGGACACCCTAAACCCATCCCAACCCCTCTAAACCCACCCCAAACCCCCCAAAACCCACCTTAAACACCCCCTAGTGCACCCCAGGACACCCTAAACCCATCCCAACCCCTCTAAACCCACCTTCAACACCCCCTAGTGCACCCCAGGACCCCCTAAACTCTCCCAACCCCTCTAAACCCACCTTCAACACCCCCCAAAACCCACCTTAAACACCCCCTGGTGCACCCCAGGACCCCCTAAACTCTCCCAACCCCTCTAAACCCACCCCAAACCCCCCCAAACCCACCTTCAACACCCCCTAGTGCACCCCAGGACCCCCTAAACCCACCCCAAACCCCCCAAAACCCACCTTCAACACCCCCTGGTGCACCCCAGGACCCCCCAACCTCTCCCAAGCCCCCGGACCCACCTCTGGGCCGTAGGGCAGGCGGGAGATGAGCTCGGGGGCCATCCAGTAGGGAGTCCCCACCAGGGACTTGCGCCGCGGCACCTCCTTGTTCACTTGGGCACAGAAGCCGAAATCTGAGAGTTTCACCTGCCAAGGAGGCCGGGGCTGGTTGGGGAGGGGTCCCAAAGGATCAGAGGGAGGTTTGGGGGGATTTTTGGGTGTTCCTACCCGCCCGTCATGCGTCAGGAGGATGGAGTCGCTCTTGATGTCGCGGTGGATAACGCCCTGGGCATGGAGCACGGCGAGCGCCCGCAGCACCGAGCGGCACACGGCCGCGATCTGCTCCTCTGACATCCTGGGGGACAGCACTCTGTCACCGCCCTGTCACCTCTGTCACCGCTCTGTCACTGCCCTGACACTGCCCTGTCACCTTTGTCACCTCTGTCACCGCCCTGTCACCATCTTGTCACCGCTCTGTCACCGCCCTGACACTGCCCTGTCACCACCCTGTCACCTCTGTCACTGCCCTGTCACTGCCCTGTCACCTCTGTCACTGCCCTGACACCGCCCTGTCACCTCTGTCACCGCCCTGACACCTCTGTCACTGCCCTGTCACTGCCCTGACACCGCCCTGACACCTCTGTCACCGCCCTGACACCTCTGTCACTGCCCTGTCACCTCTGTCACCGCCCTGACACCGCCCTGTCACCACCCTGACACCTCTGACACTGCCCTGTCACCTCTGTCATTGCCCTGACACCGCCCTGTCACTGCCCTGTCACCTCTGTCACCGCCCTGTCACCTCTGTCACTGCCCTGTCACCTCTGTCACTGCCGTCACCATCCTGTCACCGCCCTGTCACCTGTCACCGCCCTGTCACCTCTGTCACCGCCCTGTCACCTCTGTCACCACCCTGTCACTGCCCTGTCACTGCCGTCACCATCCTGTCACCGCCCTGTCACCGCCCTGTCACCTCTGTCACCCCCCTGTCACCCCCCTGTCACCTCTGTCACCTCTGTCACCGCCCTGTCACTGCCCTGTCACTGCCCTGTCACCTCTGTCACCACCCTGTCACCTCTGTCACCTCTGTCACCGCCCTGTCACCACCCTGTCACCTCTGTCACCACCCTGGCACTGCCCTGTCACCTCTGGCACCGCCCTGTCACCTCTGGCACCGCCCTGTCACCTCTGGCACCGCCCTGACACTGCCCTGTCACCGCCCTGTCACTGACCTGTCACTGACCTGTCACCACCCTGTCACCTCTGTCACTGCCCTGTCACCTCTGTCACCGCCCTGTCACCTCTGGCACCGCCCTGGCACCGCCCTGGCACCACCCTGCCACCTCTGCCACCTCTGCCACCGCCCCATGGTCTCCTCCAGCCCCGCTGCCCCTGTCACCTGGTGTGGGTGACGATGTCAGTCAGGGCACCGCCCTCCAGGAACTCCATGACCACCCAGAGCTCGTCACCCACCAGGTAACTGTTGTACATCTCCACCACGTTCTCGTGCTGGTGGTCCCGCATGATCACCACCTGGGGGGACACATGGGGGTGACACCTCGGGACTGTCCCTGCGGGTCCCCAGGGCTTTGGGAGGTCCCTAGTGGGCCACCAAGAGGTCCTTGAGGGCCTCCTGAGGGGATCCAAGGGGTTCCTGAGGGTCCCCAAGGCTCTCCAGGGCTTTGGGAGGTCCCTAGTGGGTCACCAAGAGGTCCCTGAGGGCCTCCTGAGGGGACCCAAGGGGTTCCTGAGGGTCCCCAAGGCTCTCAGGGGTGCCCAGGGCTGGCCCTGCCCTCACCTCGTTGAAGAGCAGCTCTCGCCGCTGCTGCTTGCGCAGGTCCATCTTCTTGACGGCCACCAGCTTGCCGGAGCCGCGCACGGTGGCGATGCAGACGACGCCCGTGGAGCCCTCGCCGATCTTGATGAAGTTGTCCAGGTACGTGCGGGGGTCTCCAGGGTCCACCACCATCTGCAGCGCCGCCCGGAACTGCTCGTGGGACACGCGCTGGGGACCCCCCGGCGCGGCGGGCGCGGGGGGACGCGGGGCTGGCGGCTCCGGGGCTGGGGGAGGCGGCTCTGGGGCTTTGGGGCGTGGGGGGCCGGGGGCACCGTGGGAGGCGCCGGGAGGGCCGGTGGGGACCGGCCCGTTGGGGGTCACCTCCTGCGGGCGTCCCGGGCGGTGCTCGGCCTGCGGGGACGGGAGAGAGGGGTGTCAGCCCCCGGAATTCCCGCCGGGAATGCGGGGGGCCAGCGCCCGTGCCTCCGGGCCAAAGGGAAGGGCCGAGAGGAAAAGAGGAAAAGACTCCGGAGCCACGGAGCCCCCAGCCCCTCCAGGATGGCACAGTTCCGACCGGGACAAGCTGTGAGGAAGAGGAGCAGAGGAGTTTCTTCCAGGGAGGAAGAGAAGAGGCAGAGCAAAGAAGAGGAACCGGTTTCAGTGGCGATGATGATGATGCAGCGCTGGGCAGGGGAAGCCGTGGGCCCTGCACATCCCAGTGCTGGAGAAGAGAAGCAGAGAAGCTGCTTCCGAGGAAGAACAGGGCAAGCACAGTGAGAGGGAAGAAGCAGAATCAGAAGAAGCAGAACCAGAAAAAGAAGCAGAATCAGAAGAATCAGAAGCAGAAGAATCAGAAGAAGCAGAAGCAGAAGAAGCAGAACCAGAAGAAGCAGAACCAGAAGAAGAAGCAGAATCAGAAGCAGAATCAGAAAAAGAAGCAGAATCAGAAGAAGAAGCAGAACCAGAAGAAGCAGAACCAGAAGAAGCAGAACCAGAAGAAGCAGAACCAGAAGAAGCAGAACCAGAAGAAGCAGAACCAGAAGAAGCAGAATCAGAAGCAGAATCAGAAGCAGAATCAGAAGAAGCAGAAGCAGAAGAAGAGGAAATCGCTCCAGAGCCAAGTGTGTGACCCTGGGTAAGGAAGCTGCTGCTGATCCCAGCGGAGCGCGGGAAGCTGCGAGGAAGAAGAGCAGAGAAGCCGCTCCGGAAGAGGAAGAAGAGCAGGAAGAGGAGAAGGAGGACAGGGAAGGGCCTGGGGACACCCCTTTACCTGGGCGCTGCCCCCCCGGCCGGGGTCGGTGTCGGCGCGGGGATAGGTGTGGAAGGGGCGTCCGGGCGCCGTCTTCAGCCCCGCTGCGGGAGCCCCGGGACCGCCGGCAATGTCGGGGGGCCGCAGGTCGGGCCCCGAGAGCGGGCGCTGCTCGCGGGCCGGGGGCCGTGGGGGCCCCTCTCCGGCTGAGCTGGATTTGGGGCGGCCCCCGGAGGGGTGGGGGTGAGGGAGGGGCGGCTCCCGCCCGGCTGCAGCTTTGGGGTCCCCCCGGGCCCGGGGCGGGCTGGGCTCCAGGTCCCCGCGGCGGCTCCTGCCGGGCTCCGGCCGGGAGCGGGGGGCTCCCGGGGCCAGGCCGTTCTCCGGGGGGTGCCGGGAGGGGCAGGGGGGGCTGTCCCGGCGCAGGGAGTTGGAGCGGGACACGGACACGGCCTCCAGCTCGTCCAGGAGCCACGCCAGGGTCCCGTCCCGGCCCCCGGGGGTCCCATCCTGGGTCCCTTTGGAGCCGCGCACGATGGGCTGCGGGGAGGGGGGAACACATGGGGAAAATGGGGAAAAAAAAGGAAAAAAAAAAAAAACAAAACAGAAACAACAGAAAGATGACGTGGAATGGCTGCAGGGGGATGGCAGGATGAGCAGAGGGGACGGGGCTTGCCTGGGGGGTCCCTCTGGGGAAAAGTCCCAGACCCCAAAATGACCCCGGGTGCCCCCCAGGGACTGGGGTCCAGCCTCGCTGGCAAGGGGGGGGCAGAATATTGGGGTGGGAATGGGTGGATGTGGGAATGGGGGGCTAAAACAACTGGGAACACACACAATAGGGAGGAGATCAGGCAGGAATGACCCCGAGTTCCCAAAACGTGGGCCAGTTCCAGGTGTGGGGAAGGCTCTCACTGGGGGGGGACCCCTGTCCTGGGGACCCAATTGTCACCTCCCTGCCCCAAGACCCCCAGACTCCTCCCAGTTTGACCCCAAAGAGCATCCAGGACCCCTTCACGTACTCTAAGACCCCAAATTCCCCCAAACCCACCCCAGGGACTGAATGAGCCCTGCCTCCCATGATCCCAAAATTGCCTGGTCCATGACGCCCACAGTTTGTGTTTCTGGAAAGTAAGAAAGGGGTGGGCACCCGCCCCCCACCTCCCTGAGCCCTAAACCGCCCCAAATTTGTCTTTTTAGAAGGTAAGAAAGGGGTGGGCACCCAGCTCCCACCTCCCTGAGCCCCAAATTTGTCTTTTTGGAAGGTAAGAAAGGGGTGGGCACCTGCCCCCCACCTCCCTGAGCCCCAAACCGCCCCAAATTTGTCTTTTTGGAAGGTAAGAAAGGGGTGGGCACCCAGCTCCCACCTCCCTGAGCCCCAAACCGCCCCAAATTTGTCTTTTGGAGCTCCAAGGATGGCTGGAAACTCCTTCACCTGCTCCACAACCTCTGAACATCGAACAATCCCAAAAATTCCCTTATTCCAAGACCCCCAGACTGCCCCCAACTCAACCCCCAAAGAACACCCACAACTACATTTTCTGAGACCCCAAACCTGGAATGCTGACCCTCCCTCACCCCATCCCTCCCCCGGAATTCCCAACGCTCCCGCTCTTCCGCACCTTGTGGGCCCCGCGGATGGCGGTGATGCAGGCGGGGTCCACCAGAGGTTTGGGGCGGCGGGCGGACTCCTCGAGCAGCCCCTGCCACTGGCGGGGCAGCCCGGTGAAGCGCTGCTCCGAGGGGTCGTAGCCCGTGTGCACCCGGTGCTCGAAGTTGGACGGCGCCGAGATCTCCACCCGCTTCTTCTTCTTGGAGAACATGGCCCAGGACACGCTCCTGGCAACGGGATCGGGAGCCAGAACCGCGGGTTAGGGAAACGGGAACCGGCACCAGGAACGGGGTCAGCCCCTGAAATCCGATGGGGAATGTCCCTGGGAATGGGATCGGGAGCCAGAACCTCGCGGTTAGGGTGAGGGGAAATAGGAACCAGCACCAGGAATGGGGTCAGCCCCTGAAATCCAGGGATGTCCCTGGGAATGGGATCGGGAGCCAGAACCGCGGGTTAGGGAAACAGGAACCAGCACCAGGAATGGGGTCAGCCCCTGAAATCCAGGGATGTCCCTGGGAATGGGATCGGGAGCCAGAACCGCGGGGTGAGGGTGAGGGGAAACGGGAACCGGCACCAGGAACGGGGTCAGCCCCTGAAATCCGGGGATGTCCCTGGGAATGGGATGGGTGCCCAAATCCCATCGTTAGGATGAGATAAATTGGGAATGTTGGGATGGACCCCAAAAATCCCGCTGTTGGAAGGGTTTTTATCCATCCATTGGCCACTTCTGTCCAACATCCCCCGCTTTGATCCCGTTGCTTCCCGTTTTTCCCCAAATCCAAGCTTGGAAATGCCAGGAGCACCTGAAATTCCCACTTGGAAATGGGATTAATCCATCAGTTACCTCACCTGCGCCAACAAACAGATTTAAAACACCTCAAAAAGCCCCAAAAATCCACTTTTCCCAGTGCCAGGATCTCTGGGGCACAATCTGAGGATTTGACCGATTTCATTCCCTGTTTTTCCATGTTTTTCCTGCAGTTTCCAGGCCCAGAACGAGCTGAGCTGGGAGGGTTTTGGGAATGTGATCTCAGTGGGGCCATGAATCCCACTGGGAATGGCCCCAAAATCCCAAGGATCCCGGGTGGGTCCGTTTTTCCCATTTCCATTTTTCCCAGTGCCAATTTCCTGCTGCTTCCTTCCATTTCCAGGCTCCAGAACCCCACCGCTTCCAAGGTTTTCTCACTGGTTTTTCCCAATATTAAAGGTTTTCTCCTTAAATCAATGATCCATTATGAAGTTTTCCTCCTCCTCCACTTCGACCCCAGCCAAAAACTGCCAGAATTCTGCACATTCCCCATTTTCCTTTCTCATCCTACGCTGTTCCTTCCTTCCATCTTTCCAGGACACTGCTGGGATCCGTCCCTGGATTGCCTAAATCCCATTTTCAGATGGAAAATTCTCCTGGTTTGGGGAAATCGTAGCTGAATTTGGAGTGGGAGGATTAAAAACTGCTGCACTTGGGCTTTTCCTGCTGGGAATTGCACGGGAAATATCTGAGGATGGCCCAGGTGGGTCAGAAAGTCGGGGAAGTGCAGTATCCAGGGCTTCTGGACACCAAAACCACAGGATTTCATCCCAAAAAACACTCTTTTTTTTTTTTTTTTTCAGATGGTTGAGGAAAAACTGGTGGCACTTGACAGGGACAGAGGGGTCCTGAAGAATTCCAGAGGGGTGAACTTATCCCTCAGCCCTTCCCAGGCTGCATTCCTGGGATCCCAGCTGGGTTTAATTAGTTACCAATTAACAAGGAACTGAGCCCACACCAGCTGGAATATTCTTGTATTTTCCCTAAAATTCCCCCCCAAATCAGTGCATTTAGGCTGTATCCTGGTGAGAATCGTACTGGCAGCTTTGGGATGGAAAAGGGGACAAAAAGGTGGATGGTTTTATGGTTTTCCCATAAACCCCAAATCGCAGAAAATCAGATGTTACTGATTTTCTGACTGCTGATAGGGCAGGGGAGCGTCCAGGGAGGGGCTGAAATGGGATTTCAGGATTTTCAGAGTGCAGGTAGGTGAACTTCGGGAAAACAAAACAGCCTGGGTGGCATCAGGGCATTCCAGATGTTGCATTTGGCTTCATCCCACTTCCCAAATTCCACTATTCCCATTTTTTCTCCCCCTGTGTGGAGCTGGTCCATCCATCCCATCTCTCCTCTCTTTGCCCCAAATTGCTCCGTTTTCCCCTGACTTTCCTACGGAAGCAGAGCCCCAGGAAGATGAGGAGAACCCCCAGGGAAAGTCAGGGTAGATCCCAAGGGAACACGAAGGGATTCCCAGGGAATCCCTGCTCCGGAGCCTCCTTGGGATCCCTCGGGGGACACTGTGAGAAAATTCCACCAGCTGAAAAACTTACCTGGTATTCCCAACGCTTATTCCTGGGTTTTGTTTTCCCCCTAAAGTTCCCTGAATCCTGAACTCATGCTGGGTTTGATCCTTCTGGGAAGAAAACGGAAGAGCCAAAGTCTCCCTTGGAAAATCCCTGAGCTGTTTGGTTTTTTTTTTTCCTTTTGGGGGAATTATTTTCCTGCTGTCAGCCAGAACAGGAAGAGACTCCAAACCCTCCAAATCCACATCTTCCATGAAAAACTTCCAGCTGCAGGAGTTTGGGATCCTTGGGAAGCAGCTCCTCACAGGGACGGTTCAAAGCGTCCCGGAATCGCAGCGGGATCGGCGGAAGCGCGTTTTCCCGGTGATCCCGGGGATCCCGGTGATCCCTGGAGCTCGGATCCTGCGGGGAGCAGGGGCAGGCTGCTCCCAGGGGTTGTTCTCCTCACAACAGGTCCCGGAGCCGCGGGTCACTGCCCTGGGCTGGAATTGCCGGGATTCCCTGGGAAGGGATGACATTCCCGGCAAAGAGAGGCCGGGAAGGCCGGAGCGCCCCGGCCGGGAAAGGCGGGTTGGACTGGCCCAGCTGGATCTGCCGGAGGAGGAGAAGGAGGAGGAAGAGGAAGAGGAGGAGGAGGAAGAGGAGGAGAAGCGTCAGCCTTTGCCCGGAGGAATCCCGGAATTCCAGGAATCTGGTGACCCACGAGGAGCCTCCAAAGCTGACAGGAAAAACCCGGGACGGGGAACAGGAAATCCAAACTCCTGGGAAAAGGGAATCCACTGCTCAAAGCTTCCCTGATCACTGGGAAAACCAGGACGGGAGGGAAGGGGAAGGAGGAAGGAACGGGAAAAGGAGAAGCAGGAAAGGGGAGAAGAAGGGAAGAAGTGGAAAAGAAAGAATAGGAATTCTGGCAGAATTCATCTCCCTTCCTGCAGCAGGAAGTTCCCCCAGAGCTGGAAGTGCAGGGGGAGAGAGAGGGAGGAACGCTGGGAATCTCCAGCTTGGGGCAAAGGAAGGGCCAATTAATTGGAACCAATTAATCAGTAACGATCCTGTCTGTCCACGATGATCCGGTTCACTAAAATCCAGGAAAACGGCAAATCCCTCCTGGGGCTGCTTCGGGAACACCTCCAGAAAACCCAGATATTCCTCCCAGGGCTCCGGGGAGCCCAGGTTTCGTCCCATGGGAACGAACAAATTAAAAGATTAATTAAAATCTCTGCCAGGAATATCCTTGGAATTTCTTCCTGGAAAATCCGGAGAGATTTCCGCTCGTCCCGCATGGAATTGACAAGATGTTGGTGATCAAATTCCCACCTTTTGCCCCCAAACCCTGACAGGGAATGGCAGGAGGGAGAAGTTTTTGGCCATTTCCACACCAGGATATTCCCCACAAACCAGATTTCCACTTATTTCCAAGCCGACCACGGGCCAATCCCTCTATGCCACCATTCCTTATTTGAAAATTCACTAAATGACAGGGAAAACACAACTAAAAGCCCAAATCCAGAGGCTTTTTCCCATTTTCCTCCTTTTCCATTGAGGAGCGGTGACAGGAACACAAAAATCCAGTGGGGATGGTGATTTCCCTTTTGGGGAAATTGGGGGAAAACGCTGATTTTGAGGAGTCAGGACATTCCTGAGGAATCCCAGTGCTCCTCTGTCTTGGAGTTCCTGACCCAAATCCACAAGAAACGCTGGAAAAATCTATCCGAGGGCTCCTGGATGGGAGCGTGGGGAGGAGACCCCAAAAATCCCCGTGAGATAAAAAATTCCGGGAATTAATTCCGGATCCGTTTCCTACCTTCCACGAAGGGAAAACTTTCCTGCCTCAGCTCCGCATTCCAGGTCCTCCGGGAAAAGTGCTGCACGGGGAAGAACGGAATTCCCTCAGGAGCACCCCAGACCTCCCCTCCTGGGGTGTTTTTAGGGCGGGGGGTGTTTAAATACATATCCCGATGCTCTCCGAGAATTCCAGAGTTCCCCAAGGCTGTTGCTTCCGCCCCCCCCCCAGGGATTCAGAGATCCTCAAACTGCCCCAAAGCCCATCCCCAAGCTCCCAACTCCATCACCACGGAATTCCTTTTCCCCGGGAGGGGAGGGCGGGTCTCCAAAGGCCAGATTCCCCCCGAAATCCCGAAATTCCTCCCGGGCG
This sequence comes from Pseudopodoces humilis, assembly GCF_000331425.1. Next base: position 40,054 of record NW_005087851.1, on the reverse strand, counting down.
CGCTCAGCCCCTCCCCCGCCGGGCCCCCTCAGGCCTCACTCGGCCGCCGCCGCCATGTTGGGACCGAGCCACATCCGGGTCCTCCCACGCCCGCGTCGCCGCGGAGACAGGCCGTGCCCTTAGGGGGCGGGGCCAGGGGAGGGAAGGGCGTGGCTACCCATATATGGGCAAGGAGCGGCCCATGGGGAGCCTAATATGGCAAAGAGGGCGTGGCCTAGGGCGGAGCGAAGCAGTATATGGGCGGGGACGGCCGTTTGGGGCGGAGCTTAGGGCGGTTTTGGGCGGGGCCGAGTGGCCAGACGGCGGCTGTGCGGTGATTAGGGCGGGATTAAGTGGAATCTGACCAATCACCGCACGAATCACGGAGATTGGCATCTCCGCCATCCAATCGCAGCGCGGCGCGCTCGGATCTGGGTAAGATGGCGGCGCGCTGAGGGGAACGTGGGGGTTTCGGTCCCGCCGCTCTCCCCTGGTTCCCGGGAGGTTCCCGGTGCCCTCCCTAGGCAGTTCTGATCGCGCATTCTTCCCTCAGAGCCTCGGAGATGTCGCTCCGCGCCTTGCTCAGGACCGCCGCCTCGCTGCCCCGCTGCAGTGCGTAAATTCCCCCTCCTCCCTAAACCCTCCGGAAAGCCCCTGACGCCTCTCCGCTCCCCTCCGCAGGGCCGTGCCCTCCTCCCTAAGCCCTCCACGAAGCCCCTGAGCCTCTCCGCTCCCCTCCGCAGGGCCGTGCCCGCTGCCGCCCCCTCCTCACTCCGCCGCCATGGCCACGCTGAACCAGATGCACCGGCAGGGCCGCCCTGCGCCCCCTCCCCGCAAGCTGGGGGCCACCCTGGGCCGGCCCCAGATCAAGGGGGTGGTGCTGAAGAACCTGATCCGAAAGCCCAAGAAGCCGAACTCGGCGAACCGGCGATGCGTGCGGGTGCGGCTCAGCACCGGCCGCGAGGTGATCGCCTTCGTGCCCGGCGAGGGCCACAACCTGCAGGAGCACCACATCGTGCTGGTGCAGGGGGGGCGCACCCAGGACCTGCCCGGCGTCAAACTCACCGTGGTGCGCGGAAAGTACGACTGCGCCCACGTACAGGCCAAGAAATGACGAGGGGACCTTGGCATGGGGGTCCTGGGAAGGCGGCCAGCCCAGGATGAGGGTCCCCAGGCGGGGATGTGCCGGCCCTGGTGCCGTTTGGAATAAAAGCTGGTGGTGATGTGGGGTGTGGTGTGTGGTGGGGGTGTTGGGAATGGTCCTGGGAGCGCTGGGAAGGAGCCTTCGGAGACCGAGGTGGTCTGGTGGGCAGGGAAGGGTCCTGGGGGCGCTGGGAAGGAGCCTTTGGAGAGACTGAGGTGGTCTGGTGGGCAGGGAAGGGTCCTGGGGGCGCTGGGAAGGAGCCTTTGGAGAGACCGAGGTGGTCTGGTGGGCAGGGAAGGGTCCTGGGGGCGCTGGGAAGGAGCCTTTGGAGAGACTGAGGTGGTCTGGTGGGCAGGGAAGGGTCCTGGGGGCACTGGGAAGGAGCCTTGGGAAAGACTGAGGTGGTGTCGTGGGCAGGGAAGGGTCCTGGAGGCACTGGGAAGGAGCCTTGGGAAAGACTGAGGTGGTGTCGTGGGCAGGGAAGGGTCCTGGAGGCACTGGGAAGGAGCCTTTGGAGACTGAGGGGTCCTGGAGGCACTGGGAAGGAGCCTTTGGAGAGACTGAGGTGGTCTGGTGGGCAGGGAAGGGTCCTGGGGGCGCTGGGAAGGAGCCTTTGGAGAGACTGAAGTGGTCTGGTGGGCAGGGAAGGGTCCTGGGGGCACTGGGAAGGAGCCTTTGGAGAGACTGAGGTGGTGTCGTGGGCAGGGAAGGGTCCTGGAGGCACTGGGAAGGAGCCTTGGGAAAGACTGAGGTGGTGTCGTGGGCAGGGAAGGGTCCTGGAGGCACTGGGAAGGAGCCTTTGGAGACTGAGGGGTCCTGGAGGCACTGGGAAGGAGCCTTTGGAGAGACTGAGGTGGTCTGGTGGGCAGGGTAGGGTCCTGGGGGCACTGGGAAGGAGCCTTTGGAGAGACTGAGGTGGTGTCGTGGGCAGGGAAGGGGTCCTGGGGGCACTGGGAAGGAGCCTTTGGAGACTGAGGGGTCCTGGGGGCACTGGGAAGGAGCCTTTGGAGACCGAGGTGGTCTGATGGGCAGGGAAGGGTCCTGGGGGCACTGGGAAGTGGCTGCAAGGCCATGGAGGAGGATGGGGAGGGATCTGGGGATTCGGGGGATAGCTCAGGGTGTTCAGTGAGAGACCCCGGGGGTGTCACGAGGGTCACCAGGGGGTCAGTGGGTGACAGTGATTGGACAGAAAATGCCGCAGTGCAGCGCAGAGGTGAAGGGTCATTGGGTCACTAAGAGAAATAATATACCTGTCTATTGTTAATTGGGTAAAAATAGGTATAAAGATAAAAGAACTGCGTACTTCGGAGGCATTTTGTGCATCAGCCACGAGGCCTTGTTTGTAGCATCAGAAGGAAGAAATGTACCTGTGCACATTTCCTGCATCTGCGTGCTCGCTCTGCTGCTCTTTGGGCTGTCTGTTTGTCTCTGCAGCTGATGAGTTTCCATGTTCTTCGCTAGGAAGTTAATTCCACTCTGAACCTCTGAATACACAAACATACACTTTCCTCCAAATTATTAATTGAAATGAATTCTTAATCTTCTCGCTTCTGACCCTTTGACCAGAACTAAAGAATTCTCTCTCAACTTTGCTTGAGTACTGTTAGAAGAATACCTGGTAATTGATGGAACTGGCTTTGTGAAAGACTTGTTTAAAAAGAACTGTCTTAGTTTAGGGCAGGACAAGGACTGCTCAGGAATTATTTGCAATAGATGTAAGATCTTTACGCTTTTTCCACAATCTAAGATACATACATGGTGTTTCCACTCTTCTGAGCTGTAACTTTTGTTTCTCCCCCTCTCTAAAGCCTCTCGGGGTCAGCGGGGTCACCGAACGCGGAGCGCTCCGGCTCTGAGCCCGGGGGCGTGGCCTGGCAGCGAGGGGGCGTGGCCTGGCCGCGAGGGGGCGTGACAGGGCAGTGAGGGGGCGTGGCCTGGTCGTGAGGGAACATGACCTGGCAATGAGGGGCGTGGCCTTGCTACGAGGGGGCGTAACCAAAGCAGTGATAAGCGTGACCTGGCTCTGAAGGGGCGTGGCCTGGCAATGAGGGGCGTGGCCAAAGCGATCCGGGGGAGGCGCGGTCCGCGCGCGCGTCCGGCTCCGCCCCCGGCTCCTGCTGCACGTGACCCGCGGCCAAGATGGCGGCGCGGCGGGCGCTGCTGGCGGCGGTGCGCTCGGCGGGGCGCTCGGCGGGCGGGCGGCGCGGGGCCGCGGGAGCCGCTCCCGGCCCGGGTCCCGCTGCCGGGCTCTCGGCGGGGCGCTCGGCGGGCGGGCGGCGCGGGGCCGCGGGAGCCGCTCCCGGCCCGGGTCCCGCTGCCGGGCTCTCGGCGGGGCGCTCGGCGGGCGGGCGGCGCGGGGCCGCGGGAGCCGCTCCCGGCCCGGGTCCCGCTGCCGGGCTCTCGGCGGGGCGCTCGGCGGGGCGGAGCCGCCTGTTCGAGCACGTCCGGGAGGGGCTCTCGGCGCGGCCGCAGCTGGACGTGACGGCGCTCAGCGAGCGGGACGTGGAGCAGCGGCGGGGGCCGCTGGGGAGCGCCGAGCTCCGGGAGATCGTGAGTGGCGGGGCCGGTTCGGGACGGGGTGGAGGCCGTGGGCTCCCCCAGCTCGGCCGTGGGCTCCCCCGGCTCGGCCGTGGGCTCCCCGGCTGGGCTGTGCGGTCTCCCGGCTCGGCTGTGGGCTCTCCCCGCTCGGCTGGGCGCTCTCCCGGCTCAGCTGGGCGCTCTCCCCTCTCGGCCGTGGGCTCTCCCGGCTC
>NW_005087851.1:0-12391 GCF_000331425.1 Pseudopodoces humilis | reverse complement strand
CCTCGCGGGACCCCCCTGAACCCCCAAACCCTCCTGGGACCCCCCTGAATCCCCAAACCCTCCTGGGACCCCCAAACCTTCGCGGGACCCCCCTGCCCCCCGTGTCCCCCCCTCAGGAGGAGCTGCAGGAGCTGGTGCGCAGGGAACACGCGGCCATCGATGCCAAGGGGGGGGACCCCCAAAATGAGGACAAGGATGGGGGGAACCCCAGAAGGAGCCTGGGGGACGAGGCCAAGGCTCACAGGGACCCCGAAAACAGCTTGGGGGGCAAGGAAAAAGCTCAAGGTGACCCCAAAAAGAGCTTGGGGGACAAGGCCAAGGCTCAAAGTGACCCCAAAAAGAGCTTGGGGGACAAGGAAAAAGCTCAGGGTGACCCCAAAAAGCCCCAAGGGGACAAAGCCAAGGCTCAGGGTGACCCCAAAAAGCCCCAGGGCAGCAGCGAGGAGCCTCCAGAGAGCACGGGGGGGACACCCCAAAATTAAATGGTCACAGAGGAGATTCTGGCTTTGTGTTGTCACTGGGGGTTGCAGCGGGGGCGAGGGACTCGGGCACTTTTTCTTCCTTAAAGGAAAACAGAGTAAAACAAAAGAGAAATACAGGAAAGGGGGAAAGTAAGTTAGGAGAGGGAACGGGGAGGTTTGGGGTGCAAAAAGGTTTTTTGCTCCTTTAAAAAGGGGTGTTAGAGCTCCAAAACATGTGGGAACTCACGGGGAGGGAGAAGTGTGGAAAACTCTGAAAGCTGTAAAGTTTCTCACTTTTGTACCTACTGAGAAATAACATTAATTTACATTAAAAAAAAATCGTTTCAAAGTAAAGCTCCGTATCTCCGTGTGATAGCTGGGGTTGGGATGGACGGGAGAGTGTGGGTGGATCTGTGGGGTTGGAAAATGCAAAATGTGAATTTTTTGGAGGGGCAAATAAACCAAAATGGGTCAAAATTTGGATTGCACCTCCAAAATCCGAGGTTTTCTCCTGGGAAAACGAGAGATGGGTCTGGCTGGGCTGGGCCCCTCGGAGATGGGGGTGGGAAATGTCCCTTCCTGGGGGGGGAGGAATTGTAATTCTTCTAAATTTAATTGTAATTTAATTGTAATTGCAATTGAATTGTAATTTAATTGTAATTTAATTGTAATTGTAATTTAATTGTAATTGTAATTTAATTGTAATTTAATTATAATTGTAATTTAATTATAATTGTAATTTAATTGTAATTGTATTTTAATTGTAATTGTAATTGTAAGGTAATTGTAATTGTATTGTAATTGTAATTTAATTGTAATTGTAATTTAATTGTAATTGTAATTCTTCTGTAATTGTGAATTCTGTATTTGTAATTAATTGTGAATTCTGTAATTCACAATTCCAGAATGTTCCAGGGCCATCGAGTGCAGGGAACGAGCAACGAGATCCTCCTGGCCCTGCCCTCGCTCTGGGGGTGACAGCAGCACAGACTGAGGATGAGGAGGGGACAGGACAGCCCCAGCTGTGAGGATGAGGATGATGATGAAGGCTCAGAGCAGCCCCAGCTGTGAGGATGAGGATGATGAAGGCTCAGAGCAGCCCCAGGTGTGAGGATGAGGAGGGGACAGAGCAGCCCCAGGTGTGAGGATGAGGATGATGATGAAGGCACAGAGCAGCCCCAGGTGTGAGGATGATGATGATGATGAAGGCTCAGGGCAGCCCCAGGAGCTGTGAGGAGGAGAGGTTCATGGTGGGCTCCCAGGATGTCTGATGGAGGACAGAGCTCCATGGTGGGCTCCCAGGGTGTCTCATGGAGAACAGAGGTTCATGGTGGGCTCCCAGGGTGTCTCATGGAGGACAGAGGTTCATGGTGGGCTCCCAGGGTGTCTGATGGAGATCAGAGGTTCATGGTGGACTCCCAGGATGTCTGATGGAGGACAGAGCTCCATGGTGGGCTCCCAGGGTGTCTGATGGAGAACAGAGGTTCATGGTGGGCTCCCAGGGTGTCTCATGGAGGACAGAGATTCATGGTGGGCTCCCAGGGTGTCTCATGGAGGACAGAGCTCCATGGTGGGCTCCCAGGGTGTCTCATGGAGGACAGAGCTCCATGGTGGGCTCCCAGGGTGTCTCATGGAGAACAGAGGTTCATGGTGGGCTCCCAGGGTGTCTCATGGAGAACAGAGGTTCATGGTGGGCTCCCAGGGTGTCTGATGGAGAACAGAGGTTCATGGTGGGCTCCCAGGGTGTCTGATGGAGAACAGAGGTTCATGGTGGGCTCCCAGGGTGTCTGATGGAGAACAGAGGTTCATGGTGGGCTCCCAGGGTGTCTGATGGAGAACAGAGCTCCATGGTGGGCTCCCAGGGTGTCTGATGGAGAACAGAGGTTCATGGTGGGCTCCCAGGGTGTCTGATGGAGAACAGAGGTTCATGGTGGGCTCCCAGGGTGTCTGATGGAGAACAGAGCTCCATGGTGGGCTCCCAGGGTGTCTGATGGAGAACAGAGGTTCATGGTGGGCTCCCAGGGTGTCTGATGGAGAACAGAGGTTCATGGTGGGCTCCCAGGGTGTCTCATGGAGGACAGAGGTTCATGGTGGGCTCCCAGGGTGTCTGATGGAGAACAGAGGTTCATGGTGGGCTCCCAGGGTGTCTCATGGAGGACAGAGGTTCATGGTGGGCTCCTGGGGGTGTCTCATGGAGAACAGAGGTTCATGGTGGGCTCCCAGGGTGTCTAATGGAGGACAGAGCTCCATGGCGGGCTCCTGGGGGTGTCTCATGGAGAACAGATTTCTGGTGGGCTCCCAGGATGTCTCATGGAACGACGTTGAGAGCATTTTGCAGGGTTCTGGATGCCCCTGGATGTGGAGCATTGCTTGAAGGAGGTGCTGAGGGACGAACCTTTGTGTCTGGAAGCGACATCTGAGCAGGTGAGCCAGTCTGGAGCTGCAGCGAGGACTTTTCTCCTTTTCCCTTTTGATTTCATCTTGCCATTCCCTCCCTGACCCCCCTAGGGAAAAAAAAAAATAGGGGTTATGAGGACAAAAGGAGTTAAAATTGAGGGAAGAAACTCCTCCTCCATTATTGTCTGTGTTTAAACTGGGGGAATTCCCTCTCACCTGAGATTTTGAGGACACTGATGGGAGGAAAACCTGGTTTCTGCAGGGTCTTAGGTAATATCAGGGAATCCCTGTGGTCAGTTTGAACGGAAAGGGGAGAAATATTGATGCCGTGTTATGGGTTTGATTTGAGGCTACCGCCATCATTTTCACAATCCTGATGTCCAGATCCAGGGGGAAGCCCTGTTTGTTGTCTGTGTTTGTAAGGGTTTGAATTGAGGTAAAAATCCCCCTTTTCCCATCATTTGAGCGATTTAATTCGAGGAAAATCCCTCATTTTCTGCTGTTGTAGGGGATTAAATTGAAGGGTGGAGCACACTTTATTTGCCATTGTATTGGTTTAAGGTGAACACCCCCTGTTGCCTCAGTTTTTGGGGTTCAATTGATGGAAAAATTGGATTTTCCAGCATTTTGGGGGTTCATATGGGGCTGGCATTCCTGACATTCCCTGGGGAATTATTGACGTGGAACAGGAACACTCCTGGCATTCCCGGGGGAATTACAGATGTGGAACGGGAACACTCCTGGCATTCCCGGGGGAATTGCAGATGTGGAACGAGAACACTCCTGGCATTCCCGGGGGAATTACAGATGTGGAACGGGAACACTCCTGGCATTCCCTGGGGAATTACAGATGTGGAACGGGAATTTGGCGGCTGGGCAGCCGCCAGGGAGTGACAGATCCGTGCGGAGGCGAGGCGAGCTCTGCCGGGCCGGGAGCCACGGCCGGAGCCGTGTCCATCCAGCCGCTCCGTGCGCTCCGGGCGCGGGGCTCGGGCACGGCCGGGGTCCCTCGGGCCGGTCCCGGTGCCGCTGGGCGGGCCGGGCTCTCCCGGGGCCGGAGGAGCCGCTTTGCTGCGGGAGGAGCCGCTTTGCTGCGGGAGGAGCCGCTTTGCTACGGGAGGAGCCGCTTTGCTGCCGGAGGAGCCGCTTTGCTGCCCGAGGAGCCGCTTTGCTGCCCGAGGAGCCGCTTTGCTGCCCGAGGAGCCGCTTTGCTGCCGGGATCCGAGCTCCGTCCGGGGCCGGGAGCACCGAGCGCTGCCGCTGCCGTGGCTCCCCCGGTACCCCCGGTTCTCCCGCACCTGGAGCGGCGTCAGCCCGGGAGCGAATCCCGGCAAAAGCCGCTGAGGGACACTCGTGGCTTGTCAGCTTCAGCGTTTGCTTCCAAAATTCACTGAAAGAAGGAAAAAAAGCCAACCCCGACTCTCCAGGCGTTTTGTCTGCGGGCTTTGTTGGTGTTGCTCCTTAATTAATACCTTAATACCTTTATTAATAATAATATTATTATATTTTATTATAATATATAATATATATCATAATATAATATATAATTATAATATATTTAATTATATTATATAATATTATATTCTATTCTATTATATCATATTCTATTCTATTCTATATTAATATTAAAATCATTATTATTAACTAATAATAATAGTAGTAATAATAATAATAATAATTAATATCCTTAATGCCTTTAAGCAGTGACGCGGGTGCTCCCCAGAAACAGCGTTCAGAATATTTTGCACTCTGCCACGAGACTTTCACGTTTTTCCTTTGTTGTGTCAAGACAGCGGCAGAGGAGGAGTCCATCGCAGATCCAAGCCGGCAGCGTCCCGTGTGCCTGCTGTTCATTCATCTGTTTGTGGTGTTCATTTCACCCGGATACGTGTCGATGCTTCAGTGGGGATTCCAGGGAATTTTCCAGGTCTCAAAAAAATATTAGCAATTGATGGTTGTTGCTAGAAAGGTATTTATTGGATAAAAGCATCAGTCTCAAAGGCAAAGAATTCAGAGGGAAAGTCTTTGCCACGCTGAGAAGCTGCCGCTCAGAATTTGGGGCTTTATGCCAAAAGTTTTTACCATTCTGTCTGTCCCAGGCCCCAAAAGCAGTGGGTGACGATGATGGTGCCGCTGTTCTTCTTTTTCAGATGTTTTATTTTCAATCCCAAATTCAGGGGATTAAATTCATGAATCATCCAATCAGCTAAATACACGCTTCTAAAACAATACTTTCTAATATGAACTTAATTCTAACATGGGAAAACAATGTTGTTTTTACTTAAATCTTACCTGTTTGCGTGAATAATCTGATCTATTCTTATCCAAGAATGCAAACTACATTTTCATTATGTCTAGAGCTAAGTTGGATCTGTGAAGGGTGTTATCACTGAACTTTAAGCTGGGTGATAAACATTTTCACTAGCTAACAGACTCTTAGGCTATATTTGATAAAAATAAATACATAATCTAAAAATATAAATATATAAAATAGACATTTTATATATATATTTTATAGCCTACTTAAGCTATATTTTTACCTAGTCAAAACTAAAACCCACACTTTTACTCTTTACCTATGGTTTAATGTATTTTAATTCTTTTCCTTCTTGAAGGATCTCAGAGAGGGTTTTATTTTGGATTCCAACAGAAACAGAGTTGGCCTTTTTGGGCAAACAATGCCCCTCAAACCTCAAGGCTCGTTTAAACCTCGTACTCTTTTTTAAGATCCAGGGTGGGTGAGGACTCTTACAACACAAAATACACAAAATAACAAACACCACAATCAAAACCCAAAATGCCTAGGCCAATGCCAAAAGTCATTGGAGCTCTTTCAGGGACTCTAAGCCCTCGCATCAACTTCAGGAATTTCATTTACACGCCTTGTAGGATCGCCTGCTCAAACAGCCCGCGGTTTGCTTTCTGCAGGTCAGCTCGCTCTGCTCAATTTTCCCACTTCCAAAAAGCGCTCTATTCACATATCTTGTTACAAAATAATTACGTCCTTCTGCTCAGCTACAGCTTTTGCATCGATCAACATCGCCGCGGCATCCTTTCACCCAAGGGTTTCTAAATGCGGCGGTGAGCTTCGCCGCAGACGGAATTTATTTCCATTTTGGGAAGTGTCTCATCGTGATTTAACAGTTCCCGTGCCGGGGTAACTGCAGGAGAAGATAGCAAAGGAAGCCAAGAGACACAACGAGGATGCCCCCGGTGCCTGCAAGCTCAGATTACAAAATACCAAACCCCCGGGTTACAAAAACACTAAAACACCTCATGTCGCAAAATACCAAAACAAAGCCTGGAAAAACTTCAAAAAAGCTTCAAAAAACTTCCAAAGCAGCAGAATAACCGGGTTCCAAGTAAATAGAACCCCAAATTTCAACACCAGAAAACCAGATTTCAAAATCTCAGTTTTAAAATACTGGAACACCCATTTCCAAAGTACTAGAAAAACCCAGTTTCAGATTACCAAATCAGCAAATTCAGAAATACCAAACTAGCCCACTTTTAAAATAGCAGAACAAGTCCAAAATTACCGGCGTAACCCAGTTCCAAATCACCGATTCGCAAACTTCCAAAGTAACACAATTGCAAAATACCAGAATGCCAGGTTCCAAAATACCAAAATATACCATTTCAAAATAGTAAAATATCAAGTCCCAAAATATGAAAACCACCAAATTTCAAAATATCAAATTACAAAATACCAATTCTCAGATGTCTTACACTGGCAGAATTTCCAAACTCAAAAGAACGCAATATTGTCAAAACGGGATCCGCGCTACCAAAACGGCTATTTTCTTCCCCAAAAAGCTTTCCCTGGTGACCACCAATACATGTAGGGATTTTGATCATTTAGCCAGGCGTAATAAAGATTTTACTTTAAAAGCAAACGTTTGTAGCTGTCGTCAGCTGGCGTCTCCGAGACCCGGCGTTCGGCTGGGATGGAAGGACAGAGCGAGCCCGTTCCCCATGGGTGCGCAGGGAAAGACCGAGCGGCGAGCAAAGAGAATATTTATAAACTATATCAAATTTTCACTGAAATTTAGGGCAGAGCAGCGACGGGGGTACTCGGGTTCAGTCAGGATTAGCCCTAAACAACACGGCCAAACCCCGAAAAACCGAAGTCAGTATCCAGTAATCACCTACGACCCCGTGGAGAATTTCCTCAGTAATCACAAACCTCGCACGTAGGGAATTTTGGAGGCAGAATCCAAATTTTGGTGCATCACCCGGACCAGGAGGCCTGTTCTTTATCGCGGAAAGGAAAGCCCAGCACCCTGGTGTTTCAGGGACGGACAACGGGACACGTAGGGGATGTAGGGAACGACTGGCAGGACCTTTCTCCTGGCAGTTTTCAGAGGGTTACTGGGGCAGACCCGTGCAGGGAGCCGCCAGACGGGCCAGCGGGGGCATCCCGGGAGTTCCTCCGGGAACGAGGGTCACGGCACCCAGCAGGGACAGGGGGAGCAACCGGGTACACCCGGGCAGGGAGCGTCGCTTCAAGAAAACACCGAGGGAAAATCCCTCCTGACGAGCAGCGGCACCCGAGCCGGCGGGGCAGCACTCGGGGTCCCGGCAGGGGGGGGGGCTTTCAACTCTCCCCTTCAACCTCGCCACTCCCTCTGTAGAGCCCCAGAAATCGAGAGGTTATCAGGAAGAAAGGGGTTTAAACTGAGGGAAAAAGCTTCCTTTGCCATAATTGCTCGTGTTCAAATTGAAGAGGAATCCGCTTCCCCTACAATTTGGGATGGTCTCAGGTAGTGGTAACTCTGCCTTTTCTGTGCTCTTAGGGGTGTTAATTGATAGGGAATCCCTATTTTCCATTCTTTTCCACTTTAAGTGGAAGGGGAAAACCTTGAAAATGCTTTTTTATGCATCTGAATTAAGGGAAAAATGCGCCCTTTTCCGTTACCAGAGAGATTTAAAGTGAGGAAAATCACTCTTTTCCCCAATATTATAGGGATTTAAAGGGGAGAAGCCATTTATTTACCATTGTATCAGTTTAAGTGGAGATAGCTGCCCCATTTGCTCATTTTAAGCTCTGCCTTTTCCCACAATTCAAGGATTTAAAGCTGCACTTCAGGGCACTTCTACCCACGCCCCGGCACCAAATATTTCCAACGGGAGCCGGCCCAGCACGTACGTAACGCTAACGCCACCCGGGAGTCTGTAATTTTTCTTATTTTCATTTATAAAGTAGAGAGCCCTGATTAGAGGTCCCTATGAGACTTACACCATTCATAACACTGCTATTCTTCTCCACCCTAATTAATCACATGGGGAGTGCTACTTAGTAATCACTAAGGAATAATTATGCAAGTCCGCAAATTATCCGACTTATGTGGCGACGCTGCCGAAACACAAAGTTTTGATTCTTACCGGTTTTTTTTCTCCATTGCTCTGAGTAATTGTAGCAAAAAAAGAAAATGTTGTCCTTTCCCTGAAGAGGTTTCTTCTGCATGGAACCCCTTACTCAGCTCAAATTTAACTCAGAGGAGCCAAACAGCTGCAGCTCCTCTGAGGGATTTTATACCTGGTGGGATTTGCTGTCTCCCTTTTCCCAGAAATTGCGGGGAAAGGAGTGGGCCCGATCAAGGGTATATAAACCCCTGGGCTTGCTAAGGGGCATCATTCCCTCTTTGGGAATCAGCTGGGGTGAGAGCTCTTCTCTCATTTCTGTGAAGAGGATATTCCAGCTTACTTCAGCCTGCTCCCAGCAGGTACTTTTTGGGTACCTAAAGCAACAGAGGTTTTGAAGACACCTTGAAGAAAATAGTATTGAACACAGGGAGTATTTAAGTTCATGATTTTGGGTTGTGGGTTCAGGGGTGATCAGGTGCTTTTGTAATGACTTTTCTTCTTCTTCTTGGGTTTCTTTAGGAGGATTTCACCTTCCTGAAGTTCTAGGTCACATCAAGTCTGATACTTCAGATTCTCTCAGCAGATTCATCGTGTCACAAAAGGGACCTGCCCCCGTGGCAGCTTTCCCTGCCCCCGGATCGCTCTCCTGCACGGATTTGCATTGGAGAGATAAATCAAGGGCTGTGATTGCCAAGGGGATCAAAGCAGGGTGGTGGGTTGGGACTCAGCCCGGTTTGGGTTTCTGAGTCAGCTTTGGGGATGGGGAGGTTCAAGCAATGGCCCCTTAGGCCACATTGAGGGAAAGGCTGACTTTGGCTCACAATGCCAAGGTGGGCAGGGCAGAGCAGTCCCAGGGTGTGCTGTCACTTGTCTGTTGTGCCTTCTGTGCATCTTGTGCTGTATGTCTCTTGCCTTGGCCCTCCCAGGGACTTATCAGAAACCCCAGGGTCATTCTGATCATCTCCCATCTTTGTGTTCCTCGGCCTGGCACCGACACCGGTGAAGCTTTAACTCAGGAGCTCTCACAGGCGTTGGAATCACATCTCTCTTCGGAAGCATCCGATGGGATGTCTTTTGAGGTCTTGTTCTGAGCTGTATCGACAGCTGTATGCAGCAATGTTTCATTACAGCAGATAAGGACTTGTACCGATTCAAAGGCAGGCAGAGGATCCCGACCACAGGATTCTCAGGCATCCACCTCTGCAGTTCTTGGAATAAGCTGTTCTGTTAGCATCTTTTTCCTTCAGGGTTGTTTGAGACTGGCAGGCTTGCCTTCGGTCCCACCTCGGTCATTCAGCATTCTTTCGGTCCTCGTGAGTACATTGTCATCACAGAGAGTTTTCTCTCCCTGTTGTGTCCCCTTGTCTCTTGTCTCGTGTGTCACGGGTGTCTGGATGTATTCGGTCCGGATCTGCTCTGCCCTGCTGTCCAGCCTGGTTGTAGGTGTTTAAGGACAAGTCCTGGGCACTTGTAATTTGAAATTTGTAATACAGGGTGTAGTTGGAGTCTAGGTGTTATTCCTGTGTTGACACAAGATGTCTGGAGCTGTGAAGTTAGCCTGCAGCACTTTGACTTTTTCCCTAACTTTCTTTCAGATGCAGACGGATTAAACTCGTGGCAGAGCGCCCCATCCCAGGTGAGGGGGTTCCCCTGAGGAGGTCAGTCATGGTTTTTCTTTGCAGCAGAGCTGGAACCGGTCACTGTATTACAGCTCTGCTCTTTGTCTTTATTTTTAGGAAGTAAAGCCGGATAGCAGCAGTCAAGGCGAAGCGGGCAAGGTGAGCATTGACTGGTAGACAGAAGCAGTTGTTATTGCTGGGGTCTCAGTTTCTGGTGTAACTGTAATCCCTTGTTGTTTTATTTTAGGTGGTCTACTTGCAAGATGTCCCAGCCCAGGATGCCAGAGGACAGGTGGGTGCCAGCTCTGTGTTTTGCTGTTTAAGTCCTTGGTTTGCTGATAATCTTTTGTACTCTAAGACCGACTAAAAGAACCACATCACCAATCCCACCTTGCGGGTCGTGACATGAATTGGCGTCACAGACAGGATTCTGAGAGACAGAAGGGGTTGCAGGTTTGTTGTGCAGTCAGTATCAGGGGAAGGATGTTTCACTTCAGCCGCCCCTGGCCTGCCACGCTGGTGAGCAGTGTCTAGAAAGCAAGGGAGCGACTCGAATTTCTCACAAACTGCACACGCCCAGGTGAAAAGCACCCCTACACTCATTTGAGGGCTCTGTCTGCAGAAATTCACAAGGGATCTTTGAGTACAAAAGGTGGGACTGACTGATTTTCTTCTGTTTAAGTCCCTGGTTTGCTGATAACCTTCCGTACTCTAAGATCGAATAAAAGAACCACATCAGGAATTCCACCTTGTGGATTGTGACAGTAAACTCAGAGTGCTTTTTTCCTTTCTGTCTTTGCAGGTGTTGCTGTTTCCCCAAGCATGCCGAGGAGCAGAGATGAGCAGGTGAGTTGGCATTTCGGTGGGGTGATTCATTGCTGGGTGGTATGCAGTACTATGCTAAGCGTGTACCTTTTCATTTTGCAGGTATCCTCCCGGCAGTCTCTGGAGTCCAGTGAATATCTGAGGTGAGTCGGGGCAGCGGTGGGATGCTGCCCTGGGCATTATTCTTTGGCAGGGCAACAGTCACATTTTCTGTTTTGTTGTCTTAGGTTCTGTGAAGAAGGGTGGAGCTGAAGTTTGTAACCGGCCGCGCTGAAGGTGCACCAAAGGATGCATTGAGGATTGTTGCCGCTGAAGATGAATAGATCACACGGACACAGGTCGAGGTGTGATGAAAGGAAGAGAAGAGTTTATTTTTCCTCCCAGGATTTATAGGTTTCTGACCACGGCCAGGGATTGGATGGTCAGGATAACACTTTCTCACTGCACTGGCCATGAGAGATGCCCATCACAAGACGTGTAACAGAAAGAATGTACACATATCTATGTTTACAGTTACTGTCCTGGGAAAGTCTTTAGAAAACCATGTCAGCCAGCTCAGAAGCTGAGTTTTCAGGGTGGCAGAGGATAGGTTTTGTCTGACTGTCTTCCAAAAGATAAGTGTCACGGCTGGAGGTTGGGAGCAGGGGAAAAGCCTTTATAATCACTGGAGGCAATTCAAAGTTAGCTTAGAGGACTGGGCTGTAGTGGGATGGGGCTCTCTGAAGCCAAGGGCGAGGGTTTCTTCTCAAGCTCCCCAGGGCCTTTGCCAGGCAGGGCAGTTCAAATCCATCTCCTTCTTCTCATGAGTTTCATGTCGTTGGCCATCTCAGCCTCTCGATGTCATTGTGGATTTTTTCATCCAAGGAGCTGGCCTTCGCGTCCACAGCTATCACCACGGTCAGCCAACAGACATCACCTGTGTTTTATTCTATTGTACTGCCTTGTATTGTGCTTGTATTGTATTGTAACTGCCTTGTATTGTATTGTGCTTGTATTGTATTGTACTGCCTTGTATTGTATTGTACTGCCTTGCCTTGTATTGTTGTTGAGGGTTAGGTGTCCTTCTTTTAGTTCTGGCTCACCTGTGGAATTTTTACCCATTAGTTGTGGGGAAAACCTGACTTGAGAAACACAAAGACTTGGGCTGGGCCCAGGAGGGAAGGGGGCAGGAAAAGGGGAGGGTGGGCACAGTTTGGCAGATTCTTCAGCTTCAGAGAAGGACACTTTGCTGGGAGATGTTGCTGCGGAGAGAAGGGAATTCGCCATCACCCAGACGGAGCTGCTGCTTCTCCTTCTCCTTCTTCCCTCTTCGTTGGTGGCTTCACACCCCCTGTCCTGCCGGGACGTGTGGCAGTGCCAGGCACCGCCACGGTGGAGCTGCTGATCCACCTCAGCCACCGGCCCAGGATCTCAGCTCATCCCTGCTGTTCCAGCTGAGTGTTCCTCAGAGCCCTGCAGGAGCACCAGGACTGACTGCCAACCCGAGGGGGTTTGTGAAGCAAAGCCTCTCCTCCATCCTTTCCCGTCCCGGCCGAGAAGGCTGTCACGGGGTCCCTGGTTCTGTTTTTTTGCTAACGCAGCAGTTATTGTTGTTTGTTTGCCTGGTTATAAATATTAGTAAAGAACTGTTATTCCTATCCCCAGAGTTCTGCCTGAGAGCCCCTTGATTTCAGGATTATCATAGTTCAGAAGGAAGGGGTCTACATTTTTCATTCCAAGGGA
>NW_005087850.1:55751-79063 GCF_000331425.1 Pseudopodoces humilis | reverse complement strand
TCTAGGAGTGGTTGTTCTTCTCATCCATTTCCTAGGATCGTAGAGTAACGCTACGAAAAGTGAAAACATCTCTTGAAGGAGACGTCCAGAAATACCAGGCTTATTTGGCTAGTCTGGAATCTCATGTAGCTGTCCTTGATCAAAAGCTGGAAAGTGTTAACAGTGAAGTTGAGACAGCAGGTAAGGAGGCCTTGATCACAGTCAGGACAGTGTAGCTAGAAATAGTCTTCAAGTTGTAGCTCTTAGCTTGAGGACAGAGGTTGATCCTTGGAGTAGGATGATGCTACAAATAAGCTTTCTAGAATGGATTGCTAATAAAGATACTTTTTGTCTAATAGTTCTTTCATGTCCATTTCACAAATGTTTTGTGAGCTTAGAAATGGAGGTAGAAGCAATGAAGCAGGAGAATGCCCGGCTCCGGCATGTCTTAGATAACCAAAAGTACTCAGCTGTGGACATTGAGAGAGTAAATCACGAGAGAAATGAGCTGCAGCAAACCATTAACAAGCTGACCAAGGAACTGGAAGCAGAAGAACATCTGCTGTGGAATGAAGAGCTAAAATATGCTAGGAATAAAGAGGCGGTATGTGAAAACCACACTACACTCAGAGGTGGCTGTCAGTTGTCATCATATAAGCTTCAAATTGGAGTCTTGATAGTTTATTTCCTATATAATCTAACACCACCATATGTGTATCTAACCAGACAAAACTGACAAGAATGGCCTCTGTTTACAAGATCGCTGCAAGGTGTTTCTCTTTTTTTCCCCCCTTTTTTCTGTTTTGCACTTAATGGAAGTGTATTTTTCTTTTTTCTCCAGAAGAGATGTAGCTAGAATATGAATCACTGTCAGCTCTCACTGCTATAGCAGTGATAAGAGCTTTGATAACATTAGCATGCCGTTGCTTTGATAACACAAGAAATTTCAGACTAATGTTAATATTTCATAGCAAGAAAGCAAGGCAAAACTATTATTTGAATCAATAGCTTTGCATGCATTTAGGGCTTGATTAGTTCTTTGTGTAGAAGTTGTAACATCTTTCAAGGGCAAAGTTCAACCCCTTCAAACAGAATGAAAATATATAGTCCTGTAGGTGATGGGATTTAAAAGCTTCTGCTTTGCCAGTTGGAGAACTAAAGAAAAAAAGTTTCAAATATATTTGGTAAGGTTACCCTTTATCAAGCACTTGTATTAACTTAAATCCTCCTGTGCAAGTATGAAGTACATAAAACTGGAAAAAAAAACCTGGGTACTTTGTTTGCATATAAATAGCACTCATTAATTAGAAGTTAGAGCATTTAATAAGCTTAGTTTAGAGGCATGCTCAAGTTAGTTATAAGGATGTGTGGCTGTGTGGCATTTCCTGTCAAGGCTAATGAGAGAAGGCATATTGACCTGATGACTGATCATTGGTTTAGTGTTATTTTCCAGCAAGTTTTTAGTTCCCTGTCAGGTAATTCTCAAAAACTTGAGGCAGGAAAAATTATGGCAGATGAATCTGGAAAACCACAGGTGAAGCTGTTCAGTGTCAGCCACATACCCTGAGAAACCTGGCTATATTTTATGTGTGCTTCTTAAAGTACTGTACGAATGCTTCTCGCAAAGCCTTCCACTTGTATCTCTTCTATGATTTCTGCCCTTGTCTCCTCTGAGCAGATTGATAAGCAACTGGCAGAGTATCATAAACTGGCTCGAAAGTTGAAATTAATTCCAGTAAGTGCTAAGAATTCCAAAGGCCACGACTTCGAGATTCAGTTTAATCCTGACGAAGGACCAAATTGCCTACTCAAATACGGAACTCAGATCAAGGTAAGCAGAGTCAACACTGAAGGCTTTAGTTACCACTCACAAAAAAGATGTGTTTCTTTGGAAATGCTGGAAAGGTCTCTGTCTCACAATGAAATATTGTTGAGAAGTTTGTGTGATGAGTCACTATAATGATGTTGTATATGAAAGATGTTTGGGTTGGGAGAATGCAGTAGCCTAAAAAAAATAGAAAGAAAAGATGTACTGGGGTGCATCTTGGTTCAAATAAGCAAATTGCATTTGTCAGATCTTCTTGTATGTGTATTACAGGTTCCCCTCATGGAGATCATCAACGAGACTGAGGAAGAAATCATTAAAGCTACTCAACGGAAAATGACTTTGGAAGATACTTTGGAACAGGTGTGTTGGCTAATGAAGATTAGGACTAAAATACCAGCCCTAAAACCTTATCTGCTGCTTTCATTCAACCTTTTGCATGGGTGAAGTGTGGTGTGGTGGGTTGGATTCTTGAATTGGTTGGGGTTTTTCTGAGGACAAGTAGAGGGGGAGAAGCTGTGAGAAAATTTAATTGTGATGGAACCTAAAAGTTTTTCTAGGAATTGGGGACTTCATTGGTTGCAATATTGCCTATTCCCTGAATTAAATTTTATCAAGGTTACATATATTTGACCATAAATATTGGAAATATTTGTTTTTAATAAGTTGCCCATTCCAGTCAATTGTGTGGCTTACCATCACTGACAAATTGTCATCAGGAAGATTTTTAGCAATACTTGGTTTGCTGGTATCCCAGCCTAGCCTATTTTGTTTTTTGGGAGCTAGCAGGTGTAGTTTGTGATGGCATCTATTTGTACGTTGGAATTCTTTCTGAACCATATTTCCTCGGTTACATTTTCATCCTAGGTGAATATAGAGCTAGCGGACAAGAAACGCAGTGTGAAAATGCTGACAGAAGAAGCTGAAAAGCTAGATGATCTTTACCAGCAGAAGCTTAAGGTAGAACTTCTTACAGCTTGATGACAAGTCATCCTTAATCATACCCTTATCCTTAACCTTTGTGTTTATAGATAAGTTTTGGGGGTTGCATTTTTGTTTGGGCTTCTGCCTTTGCCTTCTTCCCTTCCTCTTACAGGATTTTTTCATTCTTTTCAGAAAAGTTATTTGACTGCTACCTTAACTGAATCAGTTTTCACTCACTTGTAAGAGAATCTGGCATCATACTGTAGCAGATCCTGCAAATCTTAAATTACTGCATCCATTAATAAAAGCAGCAGCAGCAATCATCTGACCAGAATCTGCTGTGTCTAATTAATTTGTATATAATAAATACATTTACATTTTTTAGTAAACACGTTTAATCAGCCTCTGTAGAAAATAAGGAAATCATTGGCTGGCCAAAAGTACGTTAAATTGTTTTAATGATCTCAAACTGTTGCTTGCTTTAGCTTCCTTTCCCAGCACAGGAGCAGTCCCTATCCTTTTCCCCACTTGCAGTTCAGCAACAAAACACAGCCCTCTGTTAACAACAGAGTGGCTATTTTGGTACCTCCCAACTTCTCTGACAACACTGTTTTGATGGGGCTGAGGTGCCCTGCAGAAAAATGTTCTTTGAACTAAGCCAGTGTTTACCAGATATGCTCTTGTAAATCCTAACTCCTTTTGCTATAGCCATGAAACAGGGTTGTTTCACTGCTAATACCTGCTGAGTTGGCTAAGGACAATTAATTTAGTTTCTATTTTTCAAAACCACATGAAATTTAGCTTTTGCTCTGTGCTCTTGCACATACTTTTCTCTAAAGTTAAATTCATAAAATATACAGTTGCCATTGGATGTTTATAATAAGACAGTCATGTAATTCCTCTTGTGATTTTTAAAATGCTGTTTGTAAGTCTTAAGTATTAAAGTTATTTTTTAAGGATGATGGTTCAGTAATCTACCAGAATTGCATGTCGAGTTGATGACAGAATTTTGTTTGGTTTTGTGTGTAGCATCAACAGTGTCATTCTCCTTGAAGAGACGATTGCTTGGAATTGCACTCTCGGACAAAAAGGAAAAGCTGTTTTCGCACTCAAATGTGGTTATATTTTTTTAACCTAGAAAGAGTTGCTCACGATGTGCCATTTCTAAGCTATATAGACTATCTAAGCAACACATTTGGAGTTTAACTGTGAGGGGAAACTAGCTGCAACACAGACCTTTAAATATGGTCAAAGGAATAAAGAGATGGTTAGGCTTGTTATGGGATGGGGATGATACAGAAAATAGCTGAAACTTTATGTTTGGGAGGGATATCCTTGGGTTTCCTTTTTTTCAGTTCTGAAATTCAAGTTACTTGTGTGAGATTTGAATTCAGGCATTAGAATGTAATCAGGTAATAAAAACAAGAAAAAAAAAAATTAAATTATTCCTGAGCAATGCAATTTTTTTCTCCTCTTATGACTATAGGAGATAGAAGAGGAAGAGCAAAAATGTGCAAATGTACGGGAATCATTAGAAAAGCATAAACAGTTACTTGAGAGTGGTGTCTATGACGGTCTCAGTGAAGCCACAAATGAATTGCATGATCTCCAACGACAGTAAGACTCCTAACTTCCATGTTTGCCTTGTTTGGTTTGTTTTTTAAGGATAAAGATATTCTCTTGAATGTAACATAAAGTTGTTTCAGCATGTATCCATGTCAGTGTATCAATTTCACAAGTTAACAACTGAAAAGTGTTTCTCCTCAACACTATTTTGCTAGAATATTTGTCTGCTGTATCAAAACTCCTGTTTTCCATGTAATTATATATATATATGGTTGTAGCAAAGAAATTAGTTCCCAAACTTACATTTTATACCTCGAAGTCTGGAAAGAGTATTCGGACTTTAAGGTACATTGTTTCTTCTCAGTTAGCAAAATACAGGCTTTTTTTTTTTTTTTTAATTGAGTATTACTATATTCTAACTTGGTCCAAATTAATACTAATAGAAAAAAGTATGGCTAAATATGATGATAAATCAGACTTGAAGTGTTTGTTTTAAATGTTAGGAATTCTTTAATTTAGGACACAACCTTCTGAGTATCTTTCCCTTTTAGATATCAAGTTGTTCTGCAAACAACAACAGAAGAGAAGAGAAAAATTGGTGCTAACTTGAATCATCTTATAGAAACAGTTGCTACTCATATAGCATCTATAGTGGTAAGCTAAAATTTGATATCCAGAATTAAATCTCTCTAGAGACATTTGCAGTTAAACACTTGGAAATTAGAACTTACTCTTTCTAAGGAAGTATCAGTTATTTAGCTGCTGCACTGAGTCCATGAAAGTGTTTAACTGAAATCAGTTAACCTCTGCAATGACTGCTTAAAATGCTTTAGCAGAATCAGTACAATACTGACAGAGCTAATAAATACATGATAATACATGATAGAGCTAATAAAGTTTTCTGTACCTCTTTTCTAGAAATACCTTGATGAACAGAATGTGAAAATTCACAGAGACTATGAAGAATTCATGTCTGAAGATCTATTGTCAAACTTGACCAGCATCCTAGACAGCTATAAAAAGAAGGCTGAAAGTCTCTAATCACTAGAAGGATGGAGATAAAAATGTTGCATTTCTGAAGCTCTTGTATGGTGCCTTCTAAAAGGATGGATACTACCTGTATTTAGCACTGAAACTGGTTTTAAGTGGAAGGAAGTAGTTACGAACGTTTTTTTGTTGACACAAATACATGAAAGAAATAAAAAACATATTTGCATTTTCTGAAGAAATGCTTTGCTCAGACTTTGTACTTGCAATAGCACATGTATACATGATGGGCACGTGCATGACAGACAGTTCACATCCTTCTCCAAGCTTCATTTTACGAACAAGACCAAATGTAAAATGTCTGTCTCCTGCTTGTTCAGTTCCCTATGAAACTGCACAGAGACACCTCTTACATGAGTAAAAAATCAAAACCTCTTTGGAGAAGATGATTATTCCTTATCTAGTAGTCTTGTAAATAGTCTAGAAAAAGAAACAGTGCCGTGGCACTGTCGATGACAGGGGTGCCGCGACTACCCTGAAGAAGCCGTCCTGAAAAGGACTGCCCAGGGGCACAGGCACGTCCTCTGCCCGGCGAGTGGTCTCAGCTCAGCGGCAGCGTGCAGGCGACGCAGAGAGGGTGACTAGAGAGCTGTATGGCATTCCACTGAGAAACAGCCTTTATTATAGCAGGGCCCTCAGTGAAGGGAGCCAGTGACAGCAGCTCCTCGAACAGGGGAAAAAAAAACTGGGGTATTTATAGGGAAGGAGAGGGGCGGGGGAAACTGGGATACATGTAGCAGGGTGGAGTGGCAGGGGAGAACACCAATGGGGTGCAAGAGTTTAACAACTAACTCAAAGACCTCTGGGAGTGACACTTTTCTCTCTCTGAGACAAAAGTGCCTTGCCTAGGGAGAATCCTTCCAAGCGAGAGCCGGGCTCTCCGGGTTGGCCGGTTCTTTGGCCTCCACAACATAGCAGTTTGAAAACCAAGTCTTGTCTTTAGCTCCTCATACTTCCAGATGAAACTTCATTGAACTTCTTGAATATGTGTACCAGAGAAAGTTCTAAGTAGGACATCATATGAATTCTTGGTGTTTATCTAATCATTTAGATTTGGTTCATGTTCAATACATCAAAATGGTCTAAAATGTCTGTATTCTTCTTGTTAGGCCAGTTGGACAGACTCTATTTGACTTTTCTTCCTCAAGAAAGTAACAGTGAAATCAGCGTATGGGCAGCTTTGGTCTAAAACAGTTTGAAGAAAGCGGATCGATGCTACGTGAAAATAGTATCTTTTTATCTATTCTGTGTATAATTTTGTGTTTAAAAAAAAATAAATAAAACCCAGCATTCATATCTTGGATAGTTTATGATGGTATTTCCTAATGAAAGCATTGAAGTATTTGAGAGTTGTCTCTAGAGGTCAGACATTCAAATATACAAAGATAAAAACAATTTTGCAGCTGCTAAAAGGCTTTTAGCAGCTGATAGGTAAAGGAAGCTGCTCCTTAATTCTACAATATTTGAATGAAACACTGATCCTTAGGATATACAACAAAACTTGAGTTAGACCATCTAAACACGGACTGCAAATACGAACTGAATTGTCTAATTCTAGGCTATTTCTGCAGAATGAGTTTAAAACTCAGTTGTCCTTAACATAGTGCATGAATTTTCTGGCCCTAGTATGATTATTTTGTTTCAGATATGATAATGATGACATGATTTAAGCTTCTAATTTTCTGTTCCTCTTATACTCCAGAACTTTAATTTGACAGCTAGAAAAATCTTCTGACAGGTGGGAAGTTCTTCTACTTTCTTTTGTTGTCCTCTTTTCTGTTACCTTTACAGACTCTTTGTTTTCTGTAACAAACTGCATCCCACTTCCTTGTCTTTAGAAGTTTTTTCCTTTTGTGAACTCTAAAAATTTGTTATCTAAAGCAATGTAGTAATCTAATGTAGCAAAACTATGAGTCATATATGAGAGCCACATTCCTTTAAAGAATGTGCTTATTTAGGGGCAGTGCTCTCTGACTCCCCTGTACCTCTTTGTCTCTGCTTCTATACTGATCTTGTGTTTCGTAGCATCTGTAGGTTCCTTGTTGTATGCAGTAGTCAGTTGATTCAATGAAAGCAAATAAGGGGCATTTCCAAGGACTTTATATTAACCCTAATGAACACTGGTCAAAGAATCAAAATCACAAAGCCTTTGCTTAATGCACTGGCCAGTGTAATATTCTGAAATTAAAGTAGTCCAAGTAATAAAAAATAAAAAAAAAAATCCTTGTTAGGAACATTAGCAACGTGTTTTTGTTATTGGTCTGTATGTCAGTTAAGCTACACTGCTTAGAACCACCTCAAATTTGGATCTAGGTTCTGTAAAATACTTTGGGGCTGTTTGTTGTAATCTAAGAGATCAATACCAGCCAATGTTTTACTAGGTACTGTGTCTTCACAATTTGAAAATGGAGGGAATTTTTGAATCCGTGTTGAACATGTCTCCTCTGTGATATTGGAAGTCAGGTAGTTATTTTTGATTTGTGTTCTGGACTATGGCTTTTAAATTTAGGCAGTAGGCACTAGAAAATAATTACTGCTCTTGGTTTTGTTTCTTTATTGGAATATAAAGTCTTAATGAGAAAGTACCACAGCACCTGTACATTTCAGTAGTATGAGTCATTTGTAAATTTTGGCTTTTTTATGGATACAGTTGCCTCATTTAGTGCTCGTGTACCTTTTGTACAGCTTAATGTGTCAAGTTTTTGTATTCTTACAGTCAATAAAACTTCTTATGCCTGTTTCTACAAAGGACTGATTCTTACTGCTAGTGTGGAAATACTACATAAAATCCCAATTAATCTGACTTTCCTCATGGAACTAGATAATTATCCTAGCAGCAGATACTAATTCCCTGTCTCTCCTTGCTGTTGAACATGCATTGTGTAGAGGAAAAATAAAATACAGAAACATCATCTTCATGCAAGCTATAGAGGAATAAAAATTGCTTTAACCTTTTTAAAAATAGATGGCTTTTTAAAAATTATTAGGAACATAGGGCCAAGCTGCTTTGACAATGATTTATGTGGTGTCCTTTTGGCATTAATCTCACCAAGCAACCTTTTCATATTACATAAATATTTCCTCTATGCTACCACTCTTGCATCTGTTTCATTATTATTATTATTTAGCTGTAAAAAATAACACTTGATGCTGTAGAAGCATGCTGGAACTCTGTAGCTTTTTTCTTTTCCCTAGGGTATGTTGGTTTTTTCCATATTTTCTTGTCTCATCACCATCAAGAACGTGGTAGTTCTTCTTTTTGAGTAATTCTTGAGTGGATCATGTAGATTCATTCAGGTTGGAAAAGGCTTCTAATTTCATGAAGTCCAACTGTTAACCCAACACTGCCCAGTCCATCACTGAACCATGTCTTTGAGTGCCACATCCTCACAACTTATAAATGCCTCCAGGGCTGGTGATTCAACCACTTCTTTGAGCAGCCTGTTCCAATGCTTGACAGCTCCTGCTGTGAAGAAATTCTTCTTAATAGCCAATTTAAACCTCCCCTGCTGCAACCTGTGCCTGCTAAGGCTTTAACTTTGCAGTGTCTGTTCAGCTCACTTGTATGAGGCTTCTGCAATGCTCTTCATTGGTTTTGCCAATGTAAAGCGTGGCATGCTGTAGTAGTTTAGATTTGCCAATTTCATTTCCCGGCCAATGCACCAAATAAAAGTCGTAGTTTTAAAGCAGTAACTAAAAAAAAAAAATCACTAGAAAACTTACTTATTTCTTGCTGTGAGATATGGATTAGAACAAGAGCAAAACAGGCTTAAAATTTAAGCCGGAACAAAGAAAGTTTATTAACAAAAACTGTAAGAATAAGAAAACAGAATAAAATCTCCAGAAACCCTTTTTTCTTCTAACTCCCCAACTATTCTCTTGTTCACATGACAACATAAAGACAAAAAAATAACCATGGTGGTTAAAACAGTCCCAATTCTTACTATAGTCCTTTCATCAGTCTTTGTAGAGAAACAGAAGTCTTCTTCTGCTAATCTATGGAGTTTTTCACAAGAAAACTCTTCTTCATAGCTTTCTATTTTTCTGATGCCAGCTGCCCGGAAATTCTGCCATCAGTTCTCTCCTCCCGTTTCACATCACTCTGAGGTGTGCTATGGGTCAATGAGTTTAGGGATGTCATTTTCAAGGATGAGTTATTCAAAGGCAAAAGTTCTCTTCATTTGTTTTTGTGAGCCTCTCTGGAAACAGAAGTTTTCTCTTTGCCTCTTAAAGGCCACAAATCTTCAACTATTACTTCTTCCCCCCTGTTCCAGCATCTCACAGGATCACAACCACTTCACCATTTGCTCAAAATCCACACTCTGAACGACTCCATTCCTCCCAATATACTCTCTCATTAATTAAAGGAGTTTTTTTTTCAAACACTACTGTCCATCTCTATAGCTTTAACAGAAAAATGTTTCAGCTTATTAAAGCATCTCCTTATTTTCTCTTCCCCCTCTAAAATTTAATTCCTTTCTTCACTGTCTTTGATAGTTTTTGGTTGTTTTTGGATAGTTTTTATGTGTTTTTACATGTTGATCACTCCCTCTCTCTCTTCCCCTCTCTCTAGAAAAAAAAGGATTAATCTGCAAGTCTCATCCGGGTGGTAAAAGAGTTAAAGTCTTGCTCAAACTGCAGATGTTCATGGTGTCAGGTTTCAGTTCTGCAGCAGAAACTGCAAACTGAGTCAGGCTGGCCAGCCCTGCTTTTCTCCCCCCCAACCCCTCTGCAGCCTTGTTCTGCCTGATGGGGGCAGGGAGGGGGGAGGCTGAGCCAGAGCCTGTTACCTCTGCAGAAGCCGGAAACCAAAGAGAGCCAGAAATTCCCGGGTTTACATCTTAAGGTAGGTGTTCACAGGTTTATCTCACTTTTCAATGGTTAAAACCACTGTCAGTTCTCAGAAATGGCCAGTTATTGGCCAGGAGAAAAAACTCCCATCAGCCTCCAGCAGTTTCAACTTCCCTAGCTCTCAAAGCCAGCCTGAAAGGTGCTGAACTTAATATATAACATAAACCAGGCCATTTGGGGATACCAGTATCATAAAGTCGCCCCAGGATAAATATTTAATGCTTCTGATCTTATTGTATTTTTATTTAGATGCATCTATAAATGCACTTGGCTAAAGGGACTTGACATTTTTTTAATGCCAGAGGCTCAGATAATCATGGCCAAAAAAAGAAGAAAAAAACCCCTGCCTCCAATTTTGCACTTGATGCAATTAAGAAATAATCAGTGGACCTGGTAAAGTACAGAGCTACTTCACAATTAAATAAAGTAATTTCTAGTGCAATGCATACTGAGCGAAAACAGCTCAAGAGGAAAAATGTTTTGGTCAAAATTAAATTAATAGATAACACAAGGGATACAAATTGCTACGAAACATTGGATGAACTGCTCATGGTGAGATATGCTGGGTAGTGAAAGGCACAGGAACAGCTTCAGGGGAGCAAACTACAAAAGGGCTGAACTTGATCGTGCATGTATTTAGAAAATGTTTCTTGTATTGGTAACAATCTTGCATTGTCCAAGCTTTTCTAGATCATAAACTGGTGAGTAAAGCAACATTCTTGCACAGAATGGAATCTTTCTTTCTCAGATACACTGATAGTTTCCTGTTAGTGTAGAAATCACGATACTTCCAAGGTATATGAAAAAGGTAAACAGTGGTGAGAATATATATTTAGTATCACATATTCCTGAAAATCTTACTATGATGAGTTTACATGTCAAATCTTGGGACTCTTTCACCTCTCTATTGCCTCCTTGTGCATTCTATGTTATATTTCCAATAGCCTCTACAACAACATAAAGCTGCAAAGGGTTTCTCTGCTTTTGACTCTTCTAATTCCATGCAATCCCTGAATGGGCCTCCCAAGCTAAGGAAATAGGATTTAACTGCAGGTGTGAACATTTGTATGGTTTTCTTCATTTCCCTTTCAACCCATCTCCTATCCCACAGGTACAGTTGCTTGTGCCACACACCTCTTAGGTGACTGCGGTAAGTCACTTATCTCTTCAAAAAACTGTGTTTTCTTGCTCAAATATATCTATTTGGGCAAAAAACAGTGTTTTCTTTCTTAAACATGCCTATTTGGGCAGAAATTTAGTTTTGCATGTTACTCAGTCTTGGTGACGTGAAAAGTTGTAATACCTTCCAAAACAAACACAAAAAACCCCAAAGTTTTAAGTTTCTCTCCTCAGGCTTTCCCACAGATTTTGGCTACCAGGTCCTGGCAGCAACCCACCCAGAAAAGAAAGGAAGGTTTTTATCCCAACACCTGTGTAAGCGGGCAGAGGAACTATTACAACCCTCAAAGTATGAAACCCTTATGGTACAAAACATTGACTCCTAGAAAAGAAACCCTGACTCCTAGAAAAGAATGGATAAATCAAGTAACCCCTTGCCCTGGGTGGCACGAAAATCTCCATGACACAGTCAGATGACTACTATGAGCCTTACTTAATAGTTATCCGTACATAACAGCTAAGTCCTTACCTTAAATCCAGTCCCCTCAGGATGTGCTAAATAGAGAGGAAAGCCCGGCTCTGCTCTAGGGAAGCCGTGCTCCTTCAGCGCTCTGGAAAAGACGCTCCTCAAAGCAAGAGGAGCCCCTCCTTGCTGTGAGAGAAGACAGGGCTGCTCCTCGGGATTCTGGAAGCCGCTCCTCGGGATTCTATGGAAGCTGCCCCTCAGGAGCTCTGGAAGCCGCGGGGGCTCTCCCTCAGGGTTTCCCGCCTTCGCGACGCGCGCGCCTCCCCTGAGAGTGCGCATCCCCCAGCGCAGTGCGCTTCTCCCCTCAGGCCTTCGCCTCTCCATAGGTGCGCTCCCCTCAGTGGCACGCACGTCACCCCTCGAGGGCGTTCCTCCCCTCAGGTGCGCTTCCCCCTCCTCAGGTGTACTCCCTTCAGCGACACAACCTCCCCTCAGGTGTGGTCCCCCAGGAGTGCTCTTTTCCTCGGGTGCGCTGCCCTCAGTGACACGCACTCCCCCCGCCTCAGCTATGCTCCTCTAAGCGACACAACCCTCCTCCCAGGCGTACCCCCTCCTCAGGTGCGCTCCTCCCCTAGCGACACGCTCGTCACCTCAGGCGCGCGCCCGCCTCAGCGTCGCGCGCCGCCCCTCAAGAGCCCGCCCTTCCCTTGCCCTCGGGCGCGTGCGCCGCCCGCCGGCGGGGGCGGGGCCTCGCTTTCGAACGGCGGCGGCGGCGCCGGGCGGGAACATGGCGAGAGCGCGGCGGGAGCGCGGGCTCTGCTCTGGCACTGCCCGCCGCCGCTGCTGCTGCTGCTGCTCAGGACCGCCGCGGCGCCGCCTACGAGGGCTTTGTCACTGCCCAGGTACCGCAGCCCGGGCGCCCCTTGGCCGGCGGACTTTACTCCGAGGCGGAGCGGGGGTTGCTTCCCTCCCTGCCGGGTCTGGGGAGAGGGAAGCGCTTCCCGCCGTGTCGCGCCTGGTCTGAGGGGGAAGCGCTTCCCGCTCTGCCGGAGTTGCTGGCTGAGCCACGGGGAATGTGAGTCGGGGAATGCCGTTTCCCTGCCCTGAGGGATCCCGCCGCCGTCCCGCGGGTTTGCCCAGGGAATGGCTTCCTGCTGCCTTCTGGGCTGGGTTAGTTGTGCTGACGAAAGTGGTTTTGGGGCAAGGCTGAATGTGCCCGCGTTCATGGCCTGTGGTAAAAGTTGACGTAAATGACTGATGGCGGGCGTTTTCTTTTTATTTACTTGTGAGGCGGTTTATTTACTTTACTTACTTCAGCTGAGGCGGTGCATCGTCCCTCGGGATGCGGAAAGCGCGGGGCGGGGGGCAGAACAGCGCCTGAGGCAGGGTGAGGAGGATGCTCCCAACCCAGCTTTGCCATCACTGACACTGTGCCGCTGTGGCTCCTTAAAATATCACACAGACAGAGCTCTGAATTTTATTTTAATTTATATTAAATTTGTGTATTTTAATTTAGAAATAGCGCGGGGCTTTACTCCTCTAAGGAGATGGCAAAAGACATGGTCTGTGCCCCCTAGCATTGTCAAAACCGTAGCTGACATTGCGACTGAAAGGAACCTCTGGAGGTCCTCTGCCTTCAGCAGGTTGCTTTAGGCCATTTTCAGTCGGGTTGTGAACATCTCCAAGCATTGAGATTGTGCAACCTCTTAGATGGCCTGTTCCAGTCTCTGATCCCCCCTTATCTATAAATTAGGGTTATTTTTCATTCCATTCAGGTGACATTTCCTGTATTTCTGTCACCTTAGCCTGTCAGTTTGTGTCGCTCAGGTCTGGCTGTACATTTTTAGTCCTTCCCCAATCCCTCTTTTCTCCAGGCTAAACAGTCCAAGCTCCCTCAGGCTTTCCTGGCATGAGAGATGCTTTGAGCTCTTGGTCACCTTCAGAGCTCCTCCCTGGATTAACTCCAGCATGTCCACGCCTTGCTTGTGCTGGGGACCCAGTACTCCCAGCTTCAAGGTGTGCTGAGCTGGGATAGGGTCTGGAATAAAAGTTTTAAGATAAGTTATCCGTCCCCTATGCTTCGGGGCTTCACCAGCTTTATTTCAGTTTTAATTTGATCAACCCGTAAGTAAGTAGGAGGAGGGCCTCAATAAGGACTGCAAATACAAGTAGGGGGGATTTAGAAGCTGCTGCATGTAGATTGCACTAACAAGAAAAAAAGTTAAATTTATGTACCTGGGGCTGTTTTTGTTTTCAGTTTGTAAAACGCTGATGAAATGTGCTGTGGATCAGTGCCCAAGGTTCTTTTTAGTGTAGTTACTTCTTAGATAAGCGTCTGTTTTGACTTTTACTCGAGTTGAAGATAAACTTTCTTGTACAGCAGCATGACTTGGATTAAATTATGTGTTTTGGTCTTGTCCAGATTTGGATAATGTTTATTTTTCTCCTGAAAGGTGTTATGTTTGCTTTATGAAATGTGATGTACTGAAGAGTTTTTACTGAATATTGTAAATTAAAGGTCAAGAGTATTTCAACTTCAGAATTAAAATCAACATTATTTGTACTTGTCACTCATGCTGCTTTTTATCCCTAAGGAAAGGTATTCTGAATAATATTCCTGAAAGACAAAAAAGACAGAGTTTTTTCCTTAGTAGCTGATCTGATGGGGAATCGTTCCCACAAGTGTCTAATATTTTTCTTTTCTGACCTTCCTGTTAACTAAATACTTCTTTTCAAGGGTGGAGACTTCCACATCAGGCTACTGCTACCGGTGGATTTGCAACTGAAAAATGCCAGGTAAGAGACTTTTATGATAGCACTTTCTAAGTGTGATGTAACAAAGTTAATTTTGATAAAAGCAATAATGGATATGAAAATGAGTTATTCTTTTTTTCCCAATATCAGTGTTATTAATTAATTTGCACTGGTTAATTCGCACTGGTTTCATCTTAACCTTGCAACAAAATTGCACAGCATCAGTGTTAATAAATGCTGACAATAAGCATTGCCTATATCAAAATATTTTGTTGTTAATTAACTTTGAAACATGTTGTAATTAATTGGTTGTATTTACGTACATGAAGCAATGTACTTGGGAAAAAATTATATTTTTATATAATTTATATATATAGATCATTTATATGTGACCATTACAGAAACAGAAAATTCAGTGCAAAGTTGTAAATTTAAGCAATTAGGTGAGCAATTTAAGCAATGATGGCTAACAGAGCTTTTAAACTTAATTTTCTGTTTGCTGTTTCTGTGTATTAATTGGTATAACCCAACCTTTCCTTAAAAGCTTTGTTCTTATTTCTGTTTATCCCAGCAGTCAGTGGGAAGTGGGATGAAAGGGGCTACTCCACCTACGTGGGTGAGCCTTTAACTTTGTATTCCATGGTTCTGCCTGGGCCAGCCAGCTCCAAACTGGGAGCCAGATGTGGTATTCCACAGCTTTATTACATTCTAGATTGGGTAATTAAAACTGCATTACAAAGCTAACTTTGACATTTTCAGGTTATCACTTTTAAATATTAGTGGATTTTATGAAGTCACACTTGCTTGCAAGAATTATGTTGTTATTTTTGGCACAGAATGGGCTTTTGCAGGTTGATGTTTAAATTTTAATGGGCTTTGACATAGTGACAGTTGGAAGTTTTAAGTAACTTTGAACACAAAACTCAAAGCAGTTCTGACGTATTGTTTCGTTCCTTTGGTTTTTTTCCAAGAAAAGCTGTTGTGTGTAGAAGGCTTTCTGCTCTCTTCTAAAAATCATGTACTGTGAGTTTAAAATCTCTACAAAACTCTTGTTTGTCTAGGATAGAGTGCAGCTGGTGTCTGAAGAAGATCCTGCATGGATATTGGCACATTTTAAAGCAGGTATGCAAGTTTAAAACCACTTATTTAAATATGATTATTAAACAGTCTTAAATAATTGTTTATAAGGATTCTGAAAAGCTTGTGCTCGTGCACCTATTCTAAAAGGGCTAAAGAGCCTCCCTTTCATTGTAGAGCCAAGATGTTTTTTTTTTAAATGGATGAGGATTTGCAAGTAAATATAATGAGAAATGGATGGAATTCAGTGAATATTTACTTTTATTCAACTTTTATCTTTTATTTTTTTGACATCAGGCTAGAACAATTTTTAATAAATGACTGATGACATGGAATTTTTCTTTACTCTCTCAATTAGAAACAGATTTTGTCTTCTTTTTTTAACGTATTTACTTTTTTACAAGTTGTTCATTCAATGCACAGGGGAGAATTCACATTAATTTTTAATGGACTCAGTTCATTCTTGGGATCTAAATTACACCTGAGTACCCAAAGGAAGCTTTGGAGTGAGGATACAGCAGCCTTCGAGTCCTAAAGAATGCTTTGATTCCAAGGAGGAACCTTTGCCATGGTGTTGGTTGAGACACTGTATCTCATGGATGTGGGTTCATAAATACATAAATGAGAGATGCCAGGGGATGTTTCCTTCTCCATAAAGTTTCCTGGAAGTTCTCTTCTGTAACTGAAAAATGTAAACATGTGGTGTACATTTGGGGTTTTTGATGTTTAGTTTAACTACCAGAAAAAGAGTTGGGCTGAACCACCAGAAGTTACAATTTGCAGAAAATTAACTAATCCTCTCTTTCCTCCAGAGGCTGCAGAGCTGCCCAGATCTTGTCAGCTTTATGGTGGAACTGAAAACTGTTTTGGTGAGTGGCAGAATATATGTGTGGGACATGGGAGGCTCCGAGAGTTTTGGGTTTCACTTGCAGTTTTTACAGGTTACTGTTCCATAGATTTATAGCTTTTTTTTTTTTTTAAATAAAAAGAAGTGATTTTGTATATATGCTGTTCATGTAACAGTTGTATAAATATCCTATTTAAGTGACTGTATTCTTTGGAATTTGGAGTATTATAGAAAATTTAGAATCCCAGCGAGGGATCTCAGTATAGAGATCCTCTTTACAGTGATTTTCTTGGAATTCCTGTTATTGTCTGGATGGTAAAGCAGGCTTGTAATTATACAATGGGTTATACAGTCAGTGGGTTGCTGAAGGTGCTTTCACCTGTGTAACAATTTGACAAATACAAGCAGGAAGGGTTTTTTTTTCCCCTAATATTTCAGAGGCTGCTGTTTATTCTTTTAGAAGATTTCCAGGTCTGGGGTTGAAGAGTAGCAAACTCTTTAATAAACATGAAACTGTGGCTTCTTATCTAATAGTAAAACATTATTCTATGAACATTCTTCCTGATGAATACTTCATCCAACCTACTTTATTTCAGGAATAAAACAGAGGAAGTATTCAAAACTGCAGCAGCAGTTCCTCCTGGCATTACACTGCTGCTCTGCTCTGCTTTGCTTGGAATGGGCTTGAATAAGAATGTCTATTTTGGAATATTTTACAATAGTTATTCCAATCTATTTGCTTACTTACACAAGCACTCAGAAAATGAGAATGCAGTGAAAGTATAATCCATTCCAAATGGCAAAATAGCAATCCTCAGTTACTGCAGAGAATGAAAACACTGATGATGGTGTGGGAGAACTGGGCAGAAATTATTGTTAAACTTGTCTTACAAATTATATTTTCATTTAAATTTATTTTATTTTAAATTATTAATAATTTTATTCTAAATGTCATAAATGTGTGTGTTCTGTAAGCATAATTTTAACTTAAATGCACTTTTAGAGAACAAGTAGCACAACACAACTGAAACACATGGTTAGGGCTTATTTTTCGCAGTGATGTTAACTTTTCAATAAAAACTTATTTTTGAGACATTACTACATTCTTGATGAGTGTCTGTACCAAAACTTACTCTAAGGGATCCTGTGATGTTGAAACTGAGAAACTGATTTTGGTTTTTGATTGCTATATAAAGTTTATATATATATATATAAAATATGGGAAATATCATAGATGTGTTGTCCTTTGTGGCAGCAGAGCCAAGGAGACAGCTGTGGGCTTAATAGAACCTTATTTTGAAGTGTTCTTTCAGTCAAGATGCTTGACTTCAAATTTATTAGCTGAAAAAGAGGCACAATTGATATTTGCATCTGAAGACTCTGTTGTCAACATCTGTGGGTTTTTTTAAGTTGCAGATGTTTTCATTACCGGTATCTGAAGTAATTTATCGAACAGCTTCTTTATCTGCTTTAGCTGGAGGCTATAACAAAACAAATGCAGTGTACAGTTAATTTTACATAAGCTTAATATTTCTGAATTAATTGCAAAAATAACTAAATAGATGCAAAAATATTGAAATTGCCCTTAACGATGTTTTTAATGTTCTTTTAAACAGGAAATTGCTTTAAAAAACACACAAGACCTGCACATCCCACGGCCTCCAGAATACTACTCCTGTCTTGTCAGAGATCTAGAAATACTGGGCTGGAATAGGTATGATTATTTTAGTTCTTAACAAACACCATCTTTAGAAATCTATTCCTCTTTCGTATTTGTGAGTTGAACATATCAGATGTGCTTGTTCTGTTCATTTACTCTATTCAGAAACTGATTTTGCTTTGTTTTTAAATTAAAAACACCCAACAAACCTGTATCAACTGAAGGGATATTTTCTGTCTCAAATAACTAAGCTGAAAGATGATACTCTACTAGGAGATCACTTCTTCTTTGACCTATAAACTACGGGTATATTAAACACATTTAATGTTAATATTAGTAGTTCTCTTTTTCCCTATTTTGTACAGCTAGTTGTGACTATTGCTATAGATTATGGTTGACCGTCATGTACCTTTATGTTTGAATAAAAACATTTCATATGTTTTCTAGAATTAGAATAATAACTTTTTAAGAACCTGCTTTTAAGAACACAAGGATCTTCTTAGAGGAATTTATTATTTATTCCACAGAAAGGTAAATCTACCAAAAAAATTCATGAGTGGAGGGGAGAATATGAAAAACTCAACCCAAAACTTGAACAAGTGTATATTGTGCTAAATGAAATAAAGAAGCCTTAGTTGTAAGAACAGTTTTGAGTTTTCCCATCTGATTTCTATATAGATAAACAAGATGTGACTAACATTAAGTGGGAATTTGTTTTGAGGGCCCACTTTTATTTAACGTATGTAAAACACCCTTGTGAAATCAGCCGAAGATTGTGTCGGCGATTGCCATTGTTAATATGTAATTGTGCCGTATTCTATTTAAGTTTCACAGACTCAAATCTGAGAATATCAGGTAAAATTTCTTAAACACATGGGAAATAAATTTTCAGTTATGTTTGTTCTCCCAAAATGGATGAAAAACAAAAACACCAACCAAAAAACAAACAAACAAAAAAACTCAAACCCAAAAAAACCAAAATCTTGAAGAAAGGTTGGAGAAGTCAGTGATTAATCAAAGGACTACGCTGCACATGGGGAATCACATCGGGTTTACTCCGACATGGAAGCAGGATCACCTGAACAGGCAATGTGAAGTCCATTAGCAAGTCACACCTTTGATTTCGGAGTGCTTTTAACACTAAAGTGACTCTCTAAGAGACCCTCTTAACTGAGACTGCTTGTGAGTTGTAAGTGATGCTTTATTTGCTTGGCAGTTAAAGAACATCCTGCAATGATCTTTCAGCAGAACTGCCTGTGTTTGGTGCTGGTAGTGAGGAGCAATCACTGCTCACACCTTGAGCTTTAGTTAAGGATTTTTTTTAGGAAAAACCCTTGCTTGTTCTGTACCCCAGATTTACTCATTCCTAGCAAGTTTTGGGACATGCTGAAAGCTGACTGCACCCAAACCCACCTGAAAATTTGGAAGTCATTGGCTCTTCTAATACTTCCCCTTAATGAAACTGGTTGAGTCAGTGACAATTTGCCTGGGAAGGCAAATTATCAACTATAAAACACCTTTAGGACTGTTATCACCCTCATGGGGATTCATAAAGGTTGCCAATATCTCTTAAGTCCATGTTGTCTCAAATCTCAAAGCTCTTTTGCTTGATACATTGCCATTAATTTCATATGGAATATCTTCTCCTCTTGCCTTCTCCATTTCCAGGGAATCCTGCCTGGTCCTATGCTCTCAGTCATTCGTCTGTCATGCTGGACTTCAGAGATTTACCTGAGGCTTTCCATCTTTATGCTGATTCCTTTTATTCCTTTTTTTGTATTTTTCTTTTTTTTTTTCCCTCTGATAAAGTGATGGAGCCTAGAGAGGTATAAAAGTCTGTTTAAGTGAAATATCACCTTATGTACACAATTCCATATGTGTTTATACAAAAAGTGTGACTTTAAGCTGAAATAATCCAGCCTTTTCTTATAAATCAAGATTGAAGTGGTCCAAACAAGATGAATGTCAGAACAAGTAAAATCCCTGACACCTCAGCAGCATCCTTTGAATTTTTCTGTTTTCCTTTGCTGTGGATCTTTGGAGCAGAGTGCTGCAGGCTCCAGTTGTGCTTTGGTGTGGACACTGCTGCATTTTTCACTGCAGTATCTGTGCTGGGCCTTAGCTGCTGGTTCAGGAAGCAGTAGATGGAAGGGTGGTATAGAGGTAGTTTCTCATCTTTATAAAACTGGTACACTTTCGAGGTAAAGTTGGAATGAAGCAGGATTAATGATTTTTCTCCCCCAGTTAGAGAAAGAATCCTCTAATTCTTTCTAAGTATATCAAGTTCACCTGGTTCCAGCTGAATGACACTTTTATCAAGACTTGTCTTTCTTTCAGCTGTTGTGGAGAAATAGTCCCAGAAATCTGCAGGTCTCTTTAATATTGCAGAGCCCTGACACATGCTGTAAATAACCCAGAGATATATGACTGCATTAGGCATGAGGCCGGTGTATTAACAGCAGTAAATCTGCAGCAGCAGAAATGCTTGGCATATAGGACTCCCTCTGATTAATATTTGTAACAGACTAATCAGAGTATTGCAGACCTTTCAATCTGCACTTCTGGCAGGGCTCTGAGAGTTTTCTTCTCTATTCCAGAGTGGCCTATGTGGACACTGGGCTGACCACAGTCAAGTTAAAAGCTGAAGACTTGTGGTTGACAGCATCTCATCACTCTCAAGTTAAATGCAAAGGTAAATTGATGTGGGACAAAATACCTTGAGGCTGCCTTGAAATAAATCCATTTTTCCTAATTCATTAGGATTTTAGAGGATTGGTTTGTTTGCTGGTGTGTCTGTTCTGAAAGGTGATAGGTCAATTATATTTTCCTTATTTGAGGGTTTTCAGACTAACTATATTTAAAATTAATATTGGATTATGGTTATCTGTAAGATGCAGTAGTGCATCACATGAAAAAAACTTTGATATTGCACTAATTTTACTGGATTGCAGACAAAGCCATCTGGGAGACTTTCCTTCATTATCACTCCATCCAGAGACTGTGCGTAGAACAAGAATTAGAAGATGTTGGGTTGGTTATTAACAAGTCTTGCTGTTAAAGTCAGAGATGTAAAGATTTATGAAAAACTGAAGTCAGACAGAAAAATTATTTCTTTTTAGTCTAAATAAATGTCTCATTTTGACAGTACTTGCAAATCAAACCCCTGGCATTTGCAGAAAGAGAACAATTTTAATTCTTCCTGGTACTTATCACTGAACTCAAGTTGCAACGTTTCTTCATAGACTGTCTCATTTCAAGGCATAAATCTCTCATCAGAGACTGTGAATATCCAGGCTGTGTGGTGACAATTGCTTGTGAATAACTGTTGTCTTCAGAGAATCAGTCCAGGGGAAAAAGTGATCTAAAAGTGTCTGGGTGTTGTTGTTTGGGACTATCTGTGGCCCATCATCTTGAGTTATAATCTTGAAAGCATGAGGAGGGGGCACAGTATTGTAGAATTAAATCCCACCTTCACAGGCATCCTATTCTTTTAGAAACCAGGAGTTTTTCAGTCTTGCATAACATGAACAAGCTTCCCCTTTGAAAGGGGAAAAGGAGGGGAAAAAATACCATTAGGGAATGACTGTTGCTCAAGTGGATTTTTAAAAAGAGTAAAACTGTTCTACATGCAGAGAGTAATGAGTGCATAATTAATTTGCTAGTCAGTCCATTATTAAATACACTGATGGAAGAAATCCATCAGGAAGTACAATTATGGTCTATTTAATGTGCAAGGAGAGGAACCAGGTTGTGTTGTTTATAAGGGATAAATACAACGCTTCATGTGACACTAGAAATTACGTGCAGCCTGTTGCCCTAAGGCTTTCTTGCTCTTAGGACAACAGAAGTAAGGTATTTTTACTGTTTGAAAGTATAAAAATGCAGGAAAAACTCACAGTGCAATATTCTTTTTTCCCAAGCAGCTGTCACGGTCAAACACTGACACTTGTGCATTGGCTGGTTCTGTTCAGCCTTAACTTAGCACTGTCCTGAGGGAATGGAGGTTCTCATTTTCTGTCCTTGTACAGACTTGTGGGGTTCTTTTGATCGTAATAAAATAGGTGAATATTCTTCATAGCAGAAGAAAGCACCATCTAACAACTAAAGATGTATGTAATAAAAAGATTAGATTATCAGACTTGTCTGTTTTAATAAGTAATCGTCTTTTTTCTTTTTTTGCTTCTTTTTTTTCATTTTGTTTTCAAGTGTTTTCGATGATGAAGGATCAATTACCTGTCCTTTTGAAACCATGTCTGGCATTTAAACTTGCCAGACAAAATTTGTGTGTGAAACATTGTTTTGATGGCGTGGGGATTTGATTTGCCTTTGTACGCACAGACACTACATTTGAGAAGACTTGGCTGAAGTATTTTTTGGGAAGGCATTTCTTTCAATAACATACTTTTATTAAAGTGTGTTTATTTTTGTTATGCTCTTTCTTTGATTAAGATCAGTGTAGGAGCATTTCAGACCCCAAGGCTTCAAATAGGCCACTGCAAGGGTTTGCCTGTTGTGTAATAATTAAGACACTTTGGTAATTATCTGAATGATCTGGCAAAGGGTATGAAAATGCTTTCTCTAGATAAAGTTAGCTGCATGCTCAGAAAGCCAATATAAATATTGTATTCAATAATTGTTTAAATTGTCCTAAAGAATGATAGGATGATTTCTGACACACACATTTGATTGTAACTGTAATAAGCTAAGGTGTTATCAAACATTTTATGGCTGTTGTTTTTTTTTTTTTAAATACAGCCTTTTAAAAATTTTTCACATTGTTCTCTCTTAATTTGGCTTAAGAGTTTGTTTTAATTTTGGTTCTATGTTCACTCGTCTCTTTCTAAATAGTTAAGTAGTCTAGATTACTTTCAGTTTTAAAAAACAAAACATTGCCAATCAGAACAAATAGTTTAGCTTAAATAAAAATTAGTTACTGATTAATTGACTGTTTGATTTTTAAACTTTGCTATCCAGTATGGGTAATTGAGGAGAAATTTGTAAAAATATTTCATGCTTTGTCTTAAGGTTTCTTTAATGTGCCTTTGTGACCACTGAACATGGAAAACTGTGAGTCTGCTGCCTTTACTAAATACTGATATTATTGTGGTAAAGTTGTTAGAATGTTGTTAAGTTAGTTTTTGTTAGCAGGTGATAGCTTAAAATATATCTTTTCCCCTCTTTTAGTTGTGATTCCCCC
>NW_005087850.1:32679-46877 GCF_000331425.1 Pseudopodoces humilis | reverse complement strand
TTTAACCCTTCGAAAACTGGCGGGGTAGGCCCAAGGAACTGGGTGAAAGGTTGGGAGAAAATTTCCTCAGCTGTCTTTTTCTCCCAGTAGGTACCATTATTAAAGTAACCCGAAAACCATCCAGTTAGTGTGTGACAGCTCTGAATCCATGAGCCCGCCGTCCAGAGGACGTTAAACATCCATTAATTCCTCACCTTATCAACCCACAAAACAAGCTGGATAATAGCCACAGTAGCCTTAGTTATAGGACCCATATTTACGTAAGGTACAGCAAATGGGAGAGATATAGCTGTGACCACATGCCCCCCGAACCTGGGTAAGCTAAACAACATGGTT
The DNA here is from genome assembly GCF_000331425.1 of Pseudopodoces humilis. Next base: position 46,541 of record NW_005087850.1, on the reverse strand, counting down.
CTACCTAGCACGGTTTCTAAATCCAGCACAAAAAAGTTAGGTTATTTAAGAACTGTTATTCCTTTTATGCCCTTTTTCTCTCAGTGCCCCATGCGTGGGCGCCAAAATCTGTCTTGGTTCTAGAAGACAGGTGTCTGCTAGGGAGAGCAGGAGCTTCTTTTGGGATGAAAGAATGTAGGCCCCCCTCCCTCCAAATTATTATAATTTTGGAATCAAGGGGCTTTCAGGCAGAGATCTGGGGATAGGAATAACAGTTCTTTATTAGTATTTATAACCAGGCAAACAAACAACAATAACTACAGCATTAGCAAGAAAACAGAACCAGGGACTCCGTGGCGGCTTTTTTGGCTGAGACAGGATGGAGGAGAGGCTTTGTTTTCACAAACCCCCTTGGGTGGGCAGTCCTGGTGCTCCTGCAGGGCTCTGAGGAACAGTCAGCTGGAACAGCAGGGATGAGCAGAGATCTTGGGCTGGTGGATGAGGTGTATCAGCAGCTCCACGGCGGTGTTTGGCAGTGTCACATGTCCTGGCAGGACAGGGGGTGTGAGACCACCAACGAAGAGGGAAGAAGGAGAAGCAGCAGCAGCTCTGTCTGGGTGATGGAAAAATTCCCTTCTCTCCATCGCAGCAGCTCCACGCCCCAAAACAAAAAAGAATGTCTTTCCCCGAAGCCGAAGAAAGCCAGCCAAAAACTGTCCCCACCCTCTTTTCCTGCCCCCTTCCCCCCGCTGGGCCCGGCCACTCTTTGTCCTTTGTCAAGCACCCACTAAGTACCCACAGTTAGGTTGTCCCCGCAACTAATGGGTAAAAATTCCACGGGCAAGCCAGAACAAAAAAATGACACCTAACCCCCAACATGGCCTTTGCTATATCATAAACCCCTATGCAGATGTTCTCCCTCGAGAAGTGGTCACATAGACCCTGTGTCCCGCAATGTGTCAATTTGTGTATTTCATCCAATACCCTGCGGGCCAACGCTTTGCTTAGGAATTTCCTCCCGTCTTGGAGTACCCACTCCCCTTGAGGTCCTTGTTTCAGTTTTAATTTTTATAAGCTTTAACTCCTTTTCACTAAATATGGGTGTATTTACTGGCGTATTCTCTTTTCCATCTATAGTGCTGGTAAGTTTTAGGAGTTGTGCGGGTTCTCTGGGGCCTTGTGCCGCCTCTTTTGCTGCCAAATCAGCAATCCGATTCCCAACCACCTCAGTCGCATTCCCCTTTTGGTGGCCCCTGATATGGACAACTGCAACCTCCCTTGGGGCCATCAGGGCATCTAGGGTGGACTTTATCAATTCCTGATGGGCTAGATCTTTTCCCTTCGAATTCAAGTATCCTCTTTCTTCCCAGATTTTGCCAAAGGTGTGGACAATTCCAAAAGCATACTTGGAATCGGTATAGATTGTCCCACACCTTTTTTCAAGTAGCTCCAATCCTCTTTTTAATGCATAAACTTCGCATAGTTGGGCTGACCACTTCGTTGGTAACTTTCCTTCTTCTAAAACTCTTATGTCTCCACCTTCAGGTATTCCTGCAATTGCATAACCAGATGTTCGTTTCCCGTCTATTACCCGTGAGGACCCATCAGTAAAAAGAGCTTCCCCACAACCCAAAGGAACCTCTCTTAGGTCTTCCCTGACTTTGGTTTGCAGACTTGAAGCATTCAGGCAATGGTGCTCTAGGCCAGGCATGGGTTTCCCCTGACAAAAATTGTGCTGGATTTAACAATTTTGTGGTTGCTAACTCAAGATTATCCAAATTCATCAATATAGTTTCATATTTTAGGATCCGGGAATCAGAAAGCCATTTGTGTGCCCCTTAGCTCAATATGCTTTTCACGTCATGCGGAGTATATACTTTGATTCTTCCTTGGAATGTTAGTTTTTGGGCTTCCTCAACCAGTAGAGCGGTGGCGGCGATTACCTGGAGACAAGTCGGCCATCCCCGAGCTACAGGATCTAAAAGTTTTGAGAGGTAAGCTATGGGCTTCTTTGAGCCCGCCCATTCTTGTGTTAATACTCCGTAGGCAATCCCCTCCTCCGCATTTACAAACAGGTGGAACTCCTTATCTAAATCTGGCAATCCTAGGACTGGTGCTGACGATAGTTGTTTCTTTAAATTTTCTAACTGGATCTCGTCCGTTTTTGTCCATTCTATCGGGTCTGGACATACCAGCTCCTCATACAGGAATTTAACACTCTGGGCATAATTTTCTAGCCATAATTTACAGTAGCCAAATAATCCTAATATTTTCCTGATATCTCTCTTTGTCTTTGGAGCTGTGATGGACACAATCCCAGAAATCCTTTCTGGACTTAGTTTTTTGTAACCGTTTCCAATTATATGCCTAAGGTAAGTTATGTGGGGTTCTACAAACTGTAATTTATTTTTAGAAACTTTTAAGCCAATTGTCGCCAAGTGATTTAGTAGATTTATGCTGGTTGCCCAAACCAACTCCTGTTCCTCTCCAGATATTAAGACATCATCCACATACTGCAAGATCTGCACATCATCCTCGGGGGTAAATGGTTCCAGCATTTTTTCTAAGGCTTGTCCAAAGAGATTTGGTGATTCACAGAATCCCTGGGGCAGGCATGTCCATCTTAGCTGTAATTTTCTGTTCCCCTCTGGGTGTTCCCATTTGAACGCAAACAAGTTACGACCCTCCTCTGCCAGGGGACAAGTCAAAAACGCATCTTTTAAGTCCATTGTTGTGAACCATACGTGTTTCTTTGGGATTTTACTTAGGAGTGTGTATGGGTTTTGCACAGTCGGATGTCGGGTGACTGTTCTTTTGTTTACTTCCCGCAGATCTTGCACCAGTCTATACTTGTTTTCATCCTTCTTGACCATGAGGATTGGAGTATTATGGGGGGACATACAATTTTCTAAGATGCCTGCCCTTAATAGGGACTCGATAATAGGCACTAACCCTTTCCTACTCTCTAATGATAGGGGATACTGTTTTACCCTTATAGGAGGTCCTTCTCAGATTTCCACCTGTATGGGGGTCATATGAATGAATCCACATTTCCCTTCTTCTGCCCATACCTCTGCATTGATCTGTCCTAGGTCAACCTCAGTTAACCTGAGCATCTTTACCACCATTCTCCCTTTTTCTGGGATAATGCCAACTCCCAGTTGGATTTTTAAATCCCTCCCTAGTAAATTACTCTCCAAGTCTGGGAGGTAAACCAAGTCCACCCGACAACACCAGGAATTTCCTCGGATCTCCACTCCTTCAAGCACGTGGACCGTGAAGGGCCTTCCTCCTGCTCCAACAATCTCACAAGTTTTTGACCCTATTATCACTCCAGATGGGATTTCATTAATACTTGATTGGTCGGCACCAATATCAACTAGGAACTCAAAATCTTGGTAATGGGGGCCCACTTCGAAATTTACCAGGGGCTCTGTGAGGTGATACATTGGGTCCCCCAGAGTATAGAGCCCCTGACACACCTAGTCCTTGCCTTTCAGCAATCTTTCCAAGGCTTCCTGTTCCCTGGCTATTGCATCATCAAAGCTGGCCTTCCCACAATCCTTTCTGAGGTGTCCCACCTCCCCGCAATAATAGCACCTTCTATCCTCATAGGGTCTTGGTTTAGTTCGCCACAGCGATATACTGGGTTTTTCCTGTGACCTTATTACTGACGGTTTTGGGCTCTCTTTCCTTTCTACCACCCCTCCGTTTGTCCCTAATCCTTCCTGTGCTACAGCAATCATCATCTTAGCCTTATTCTTTGCCTTTTCCTCCTCTCTCTGTAGGTATACCCATAATGCCTCTTTTAACAGGTCATTAATCCCTTTTTCCTGCCATTCTTCAATTTTTTCCAATTTCCTTCTAATATCAGGCCACACCTTTGATACAAACTGTACTTTCAACAAAACCTACCCTTCCTGGCTTTCCGGATCTGTTAGAATATTTTTGGAAGCTTTTCTTTAACCTGTTCAACCAAGCAGCGGGGGTCTCATCTTTTTCCTGCATTGAGTCAAAGGCCATCTTAGTCTTACTCCCTTTTGGTACTGATTCCTTGATCCCCCAGATCATCAGGGTCTGATATTCCTCCGTGCTCCTTCTGTCCTGGGCCTGATTAGGGTTCCAGCCTGGATCATCTATTGGTAGCTTCCGATCAGCTGGGGGCCCTGCCTGATTTTCCCTGTCCCAAATCTTCATGCCCACAGTTCTAATTAGCTTGACTTGCTCTGGACTAAATAAAATTTTCAAGATAGAGGTCAGCTCTCCCCAAGTATAAATATTGGGCCCCAGGAACTGATCTACCTGTTGGGCCACCCCAACTGGATCTTCAATTAAATGATCCATTTCTTTCTTAAATCCTCTCACTTCCGAGGAGGTTAGAGGGGCGTTCATGTAACCTACCTCACCGAACACTCCTCCCATTGGTACCTCTTGCAAGGGGAATAACCGGTCTGCACAGAGGGTCCTGGACCTAGTATTACAATATGGGCCCTCATCCTGAGTCTCATCTTGAAGCTGGCTTGAGCCCTGGAGTATCTGCGACCCACTAGTACAGGCATTACTGTTAGCGGAGGTGGTTATCCCTTCCCATTGTAAAGGGGGTCTGGGGACACTCCCTGGTGAGGTTGGGTTGTGGGAAGTAAGTATTGGCTGGGTTGCGGGAAGTAAGCGGGTGACAATGTTAGTAAGCGGGTGTTCGGAGAAGACTGAGGGATTCAGGGTCTGGGGGGACATCCCGTGTGATTTCTGGACTAACGGGGTGGAGACCAATGAGCTCGGGGGACTCTGGATGGCGTGAGAGATAGAGTTAGAGGTTGGGAGTTGGGATGAAAGTGGTGAAGGAGTTCGGGCTTGTCCTGAAGTAAGAGGTGGAGAAACAGGAGTCTGGGAAGATGAAGAAAGTGAGGGAGCAGGGTCTTGGGCCATGGAAGATGATGGAAGGGTAGGATTCTGTGGGGGTGGTGGTGGGAGGGGAATAGGGATCTGGGACGATGGAAAGGATGTGGGGGATTGTGGAGGTGATAGGGGGATTGGGACCTGGGAAGCCGGAGGAGAGAGAGGAATAGAGGGTTGAAGGGGTGGAAGTAGTAAGGGGGTGGAAACTTGAGAAAGAGGGGGAGAGGACAGTATGGAAACTTGCAGAGGAAGGGATTCTATTCTTGACATTGGGGCTAGAGGCTCTAGGGGAGGTACAGGGTAGGAAGTGGGAGTGGGGGGTCGAGGTGGGTCCCACCGCTCACTCCGTGGTTCCTTCTTTTCATCAGCTCCCTCATCCTTTGTTTTCTCAAATTTACAGATCTTTATAGTTTTGTTCCCTATGCTCTCGCGCCCCCAGCAATCTGCATATACTAATTGTTCCTCATCAGGTTTGGGCTGATTTCTTAGGTGTTGTTTAAGTTGTGTACACATCCACGCATCTTGAGAGCTGAACCACGGCCACTCTAGCTCCAATTTTGGCCATTCCTCCATGCAATAATGGATCATCTTGATTTTATCAAGCCCCTTGGTGACCTCATTGTCTTCCCATTTATCTAACATCTTTCTGAGGGGGCTATTGGGAGGAATTACCTTTTTGTTTCTCCTCTTTGGAGAGTTCTGTCTACCCGCACACTGTCCCATTCCTCTAACAGTGGGTTTTAGCACAAAATATATTAATGTGCCCCTACGCAAACAGAAAAATACTGACGGGCAAAACAACGGCTAACGCCCAACTTCGATCTCTGCGAACTCAACTGCAAAAAAAAAAAACTACTACCCCTTCTCAAACTGGAGCTTACAACCAAAAACAAGTCATCTTATACTAGAAGGCAAAATTGGAATCTGAAACTTGCTCCTCTCTGCCCTAAGTCCCTAAAGTCTTTGCCTAAGTCACTAAAAAGCACGAGCACAGTTGGCCTCTCTGCCGGAATCTGAGTACTACCATCAGTTAATCGCCTCAGCCCAACGCCAGAGGAAACATAAATCTTTCCGTTAACTAATATTCTGAATAACACAGAAAACATAGGAGAAAATGCCATATCAAGAGTTATTTTTAATTCTTATAACTGAACTACCTCCACCCAATGTCAGAGGCGACACGTCTAACCAATGAAAGGGGAAAACCTTCCTGTTTGAATTAACAAAATGCAGGGAGTTTGGTAAGGTACTCGCAGGGCCTCCCCTTGTTAGCCCCTTCCCTCTACCCTTATCCCCTTATGGAGTCTGGTGGGGGTCCCAACAAGCTAATCTCTTCCCCACACCCTTATCCCTCTTTACTCGAGATGCCAGGATTTGGTCCCAACGAGTTAAGCACTATACCCTTCCAACACCCTGGGTCTTGACCTAAAGGCCAGGTCCAAGTGGAAACTGTGAAGTCCTTTCTGTCCTGTACAGGCCCCTGACTTCGTTTCCTCCCTGTTGCCTTATCCCGGGATTCGGTTCCTAGGGTTCCAGATTCTCCCTCCCTCTGTCCCGGCACTTTTGAGGGGATCTTTTAGTCGTTGGGGGTCGCTTACACGCTGCCCTTCAAAACCTCCCGGGAGACAACTCCACACGTTCCTCTGGACCCTATTTGGGCCTCATTCGCTTCCCCCCATTCCCAGCCGGCCCCCTCGCCGGAGTCTGGAACCGCGGTACTGGGGGGGTCCCACTTGCTTCAGGGGTCCAGGCTGCTGGCCCCCGTCTCACACACTCACTCGTGCGCCTCCCGATCCTGCCACCGGAGGTTCTCACCCAGTCTGACTCTCCTTGGCATTGACTCCCTCTAAGGCCGTCCTACGGTCCGGGCGTCTCCAGCGATCCCACGAAGGGTCCGGGCTGGATGGCCAGTCCCTCCTGGTCCTCGTGGGCATGGCAGATCCCAGATGAGCCCCCAATTGATGTAAATTAAAGGGCCAGGAGACCTTCTGCTCCCTTTAACAAGTCTTTATTAGAGAGAATTAGGCCTAGAGGTGGAGGGGTTTGGGGTGCCTGCTGCTGCCACTGCTCCCTGTGGTCGACGTTGAGGAGGAGGACCATGCAGGCCTGTCCTCATCCACTGTCGGCAGGACTGGAGCTTCTATCCTTGCCGGGATCACCCAGAGACTCTGTCTCAGGCTCGAAGGTCTAGGGCTGTCTTCCCTCTCAAGTCCTGCCCAGGTCATGGCGACCAGCTTGCGGGACTGAGATTGGCACACCCAGTCTCCCCAGGTCCCCGCTGCCTCCACAGTGTGGTCCTCCAGATGTTCCTCGAGAGTGGCTCGTTGTCCAGGGCTGTCTTTGCTCCCAGGTGGTAATATGATTTTAATATGCACCCATGTGCAAGTCTTTATGGGAAATACGGAAGTTCGTCCAGGGTAGCAGCAGCTAAATTACCCGATGGGTTGGAAGGGAATAGGGGGTGGGGGTACAAATGCAAGAATAAAACAAGTACGAACTTCTTAACAGTGAACCCTTTTGGGACTTACAACACCAAACCCCTTATCCAGGGACCTAAACTGGGATTGGAACAAGAACATATAATTTGAACATTGTGATTTTTATTTATAACACTTATAATACCCATGGGAAAATATTAATAACTTGAAAATAAAAAGTATTTTATTGTTGCTTAGCTTTGAGCAAAAATGAGTGAGAGTGAGTAAAATAGATGTGAGTGAATGTGAGTAAATAAATGTGTAGTTGTTAATTTAAAAGTTGATTTTGATTTGTTTGGAAGGAAGTGGACTGTATTAGGTTGTTTGTGTTGTGGTGAGGGGTTGAGGACTGGCGTGAGACTATCAGGGAGCTCTTTCTGAGCCAGATGTGCAAGTAGAATGCAGAGTGGTGCTGGTGTGTAGCATAAACCACAGTTAAGGAGGAGTGGGGGGCACCCTGTAGTTATAGCTTTTGTTTTATTAAGTCCTAACACAATTCCCTGTGTGATTGTGTGGTAAGCGTTTGCAGCAGTAAGCTGTGTTTATGTTTAAAATTTGAGATTTCAGGAAGATCAGTAAAGTTTGGAAAAGAGCTTAAAAGGATTTCAAAAAAATGCATCCTGGGGAAAAGTGAAGAAAGAACTTAACTGAGGATCTGTTTGGAGGAGCAGAAATAGTAGCTGCAGATTTGTTTTAGTTGGTATAGGTAGCTGGCTAGCTGACTGGTCTCTCCGGCCTCTCTGCAGGGCTCATCTGCCCTGCATTGAGCGTGAGTTGTGTCTAGGGCCTTTGATGGCTTTGGGGAGGGTCCCCAAAAGGCAGTGTTAGAATTTGTAGTTGATTCTGAGGCAGAAGAATTTGTGTAGTGGAGATTCTGGAGAGATGTGGTGTAAAGAGTGGCGCGGTGAGGGTAGCAGAGAGAGAGAGGTTTGCGATCCCTTTCATTAGAGCTGTGGAAATTAGAAGGAGAGCGAGAAGTGTCTTGTTGGCTCCGGGAGCAAGCACTGGCTTGTGGGGAGAAGAGCTTTCAAATGTGATTAGAGGCGAGAATTGTGCCAGAGAGGGGGGATGTCGGGAGCATCTGGGAGCGCCGGGTTAGGAGTTGCTAGGTTTAGGGGTTGTTTAGCCGCTTTTATGTAAAGCGGTTGTAGCAGGACCCGGTCCCGGTCCATGTGAGTGGCGAACAGCGGGGCCCGGAGCGGCGGTTCCCGGTCCTCTCCCACCCGATGTGAAGGGTGCAGGGCGCGGTTCATGAGGGGCACTGCTGGAGTGGGACCCGCTGTGTCTGTGCCAGGGTCTCGAGGGGTGCGGGGTGCCGGCAGCGCTCGCCGGCCCGGCAGCGGCGCTGGGTGAGGTTTGCCAGCAGAGGAGCCCCAGACCAGAGCACTGTGGACTCCAGGCTCTGCCCCTCGGCTGTGGTGGGAGCTGAGTGTGTTTGAACATGCCAGTCCTGTGTGTGGAGGGACGGCACAGCAGGGAGAGATGGAGCACAGGCTTTGTCCCAAGGGTCTGCACGCAGGTAGCGGCCTATGAGCCCCCTGCTGCTGAATAAAGCCTGCTCGGCCCAGAGCTGTGGCAGCAGGGGTGGAGAGGAGCGAGAGACAGCCTGAGGAACTGCTGTGAATGGAAAAAAACCAAAACAAAAACCGAGGAACAAACCAGTAGATTATAAGACCAAAGCAAAAGTAATCTTTCTCACTAAGTTCTGAAAACCTCGTCAAGGTGTTTAATTTCTTAAAGCAAGATTTCTGTTTCTTTCTTCCTTTCTTTCTTTTACTCTTGTTGTTAGAAAAAAGAGGTTTTTGTTTTAAGGAACTGTTAGAAGAAGTTTGTGAAGCTAAACAAGTAAATATTAACCAGAGAGTAAAAAAGTAATAAATGTGACTTAAGATAAGTCAAGACTAACCTAGCCTTTCTTGTTTAGCTCAAACTCACAGAAAGAGATTGGCTCCTATGTTTACTGTTAAATTTTGTTTAATCCAAAAGTTTTAAAGAATACTGATGGAAAATTTTGATGTGATGTTTTCACTTTCCCTGTGTTGCTAAGAAATCCCTTTCAGGTCCTACTGATAACTAAGGCAGCGAGGCTGCAATCTGGACCAAAGGGTGAAGTTGGATTCACACCAAAAAGATCAAAAGACCTGAGGACTGTTCTATAACACCCAAACCGAGTGATACCAAATGGCCTCTTGAGCAGAGACAGGGTGGTAATGAACTGAGACAATCCAAATGATGCAAGAGATGAGCTAAGAATCACACCTAACTGAGAAGTAAGAGCAAGGCTGTATCAGTAGTTTTAAGTCCTGCCTGGACAAATTCTGAGACACCTTCGATATCCACCTTGGGGAGGAATACTCACACTCCAAACAGGAGGATCGAGGCTGTTTGGGTTGGGAGATCCTCATATATTTTTGCTTTTGCCTGTGATTTGTATAAGGAAGGGGGGAGAATCACAACTTCCATCCATGCCACATCAAATACCTTGTCTAAATCATCCCAATACAAGACGTGCTAGCTGGATTAAATATAAGTGTTTAAATTGGGGAAAAATAAGTATTGTAGTTCACAAAGTTAAGCCTCTCATTGCAGGAAGTGTGTGCCAAATCTATTAAGAATAACTTAAATAATAACTTTTGCTTTGCAGATAAGAAATTACTAGTGCCTGTTGAGTGAGAAATACCTGAGGAATGGTGGGAGACTACTGTTAAAAGGTGTCAAAAGAGATTTGCTTAGAAATTAAAAAAGAGGAAGTGACCAGGAAATAGGGGGCAAGACCAGATTGGCCACTACAACCCGCCACCAAGAATATAAAACACCTGCTGTGAGCCGCAACCTCATAGGCAGAGGGGGTGGGGGTGTAAGCCATACTGGACCCTTATTATTCCTTCTTCTGTCACTTATCCTTTTCTCTTTTGGGACGCCAGCAAAGCCATGTTACAAATGCTATCGAAAGCTTGACATGGAAAGACACCGGGCTTCCTTTCTTATTATCCACACCAATATCAATAGTCACTGCTATAACCCATCCAAGTTAGGTATTTGTATACATAAAGAGAAAAATATTAGATCACAGACCATCTAAGAACAAAGGGTATCAGATTGAAAAACAATTGCCTGAAAAGCGAAAAATTAATTTGCTTCACAGTTGCTGCCAGGGAAAAGAACCAAGATTTGGTAAGAGAACAAGTGGTAAGTAAAAAGAAAAAGCCAACACAACAACCTAGACCTGTTTTAACCTCATGTCAGGACCTGTATGCAAGGCTCAAACAGCAATTGAATAGAGAAAATTTCTTAATGAAGTGAGAAATACTCCCTGTAAAAAGTATAAAATTAGTAATAGAACTTCTACATAGTAAGTTCCAGAGAAACCAACTCTGTATTAGACCCAAAGAAATGTAAAAGAAAAGAAGTGTATATGATAATAGAACCAGATCCTCCCAATGGTACAGGGAAAAATCCTTACTCTGGAATCCCAGAAATATCCGAATTTTGGGGAAATATAAATCAACAGAAAAATGACTATTAGAAAGCACCAGATGGCTTATTTTGGATATGTGGGAAAAGGGGATACCCAAAGCTCCCTTCTCAATGGAAAGGGAGTTGTAGTCTGAGAATGATTCAACCAAGATTTTTCCTTTTGCCAGGACCAGACGGAGATCAATTGGGAGTCCTGGTTTATGAGGACCTAGAAAGAAATAAAAGGTAATAGTTTGGAGCACCTCAAAAATGGGGAGATGAGGAATGGCCCCTGAGCACATATTGGAAACATATGGGCCAGCTTCTTGGGCACAAGATGGAAGTTGAAAATATTGAACCCAAATTTATATGCTAAATCACATCATAAGATTCCAAGCAGTTGTAGAAGTAATAACAAATAAAATTGTTCAAATAATAGAATTAATATCCAGTCAGCAATGTCAAACCAGAGCTGCAATACATCAAAATAAGTTAACTTTAAACTATTTGCTAGCTGAAGAAAGAAGTGTTTGTAGAAAATTTAATACATCAGATTGTTGTTTAAAAATAGATGACAATGGAGATGCTGTTCTAGATATAGTCAAAGATATCAGAAAAATAGCACACGTACCAGCTCAAAAATGAGACCCAATGCTAAAAAGCAGTTAGTAAGATAATCTATTTGTAATAGAATAGTGGAAAAAGTTAAACTTCTTCCTTTTGTGTGTTATAGCTGGTTTAATTTTTTTGTATTCTCTGTTTTATTCAGCTAATTACCTGCGTAATCCAAAAACATGCAGATAAACAAACAGACAAACAAAAAAATGTTTATTGCTCAAGCCAAATGATTTACAAAGAATAAAAGGGAGGTTTTGTTATAGATACACATTATATTGTTGGCTTTTCACAAATATTAAAATGAATGTTATGTGCATAAGACTGGAAAATTTTGTTGTATTAATATAGTTTTCTTTATTTCTGTTATTGATGAAACTTAGAAATAGCAGTATAATACATATATGTTAGGCTATGGCATAGTATTAAAATAAAAACTGCTTTTGTTTGTATAACCCAAAGACTGAAAAAGATAGCTGGAGACGCCCCTTACATTCATAAACTATCTTATCCAGATGAAGACAGCAGTGACCAGAACTCTGGGGGAGGAATTGATTGCATTTCTGTTATCAGGGAATGTAAGTCTTGTTGGCGCCAAGAAGATTGATCTATTGGGAAAGGGGGCAAGAGAAAACTGAACAGAAGAACACCAAAGATCCTAAGAAGAATGTGTGAATATGCATGAGAATTTATGGATATGTAGTAAGATTCTGTTTTTAAGGGACAGTCCTTTGTTAGTAAGGTGTGCCCTCTTGGCTGAATGCAGAGACACCCGGCTGTATCTATATACTTTATCTCCTAATTATCTTTTTATTAAACCTTTAAATTCTATAAGAAAAATATGTGAACCTCGTTTTTCACAACACTGAGCTGTTTAGCCGGACATCTGAAGCTGCAGAAGCACTCCTGTGGAGAGAGGACGTGGCTGAGGCCCCCAGCTACCGCTGGCACTCAGGGACCCTCCTGCACTGCAGGACCCAGAGCTGCCAAGGCTCCCCAGCACGGCTGGACCTGCTGGCACAGCTTGGCCCAGCTGGACAGCTGCCCCTCAAGGCCCCAGCGAGCAGGGGATGGCTCTGGGCAGGGTCCCTGGCCAGGAGCGGGCCCCAGAGCGCCTCTGCCTTTCAAGGGCAATCTTGTCCCTGCTCTTTCTCCTGCCCACCTTGCTTTGCCTCTGCCCGCTGCTCCTGGGGCTGCTCTTGGCCAGGCAGCCTCAGTGGCAGCCAGCACTGGCTGCAGCCCCAGCAGGCTCCCCAGGACAAGGCCCAGCAATTAAGAGGCCAATGAAATCCCTGGGCAGCTGCAGAACCCTCGACAGAGTTATTTGGACAACCACTGACTACCCACAAGTGCACAGCAGCCTCACTGAGAATGTTTCCTGTCTACAATAGACTTTCAAAAGGAGCTGTTTGAGGGAAAGATGAACAAAACACTCACCGTTTTGTCCTCCAGACATACCAGATTCCAACACCGCATAAAATGAATAAATGCACCAAAAAAAGCAGGCCTGCCATTAATTCTAGCCAACAGTGTGTTCCTTGACCTCTTCTGATGCACTTCTGGGAATTGGGAACACGGGTTGTGGTGCTGGCTGCATCTGTGGGAGCAATGGGCAGTGTGAGCCCATGCTGTGCTCCACTGCTGAGCTGGCAGCACGGTGGGTATGTCCAGGATGTTCTCTGTTTCCCCCAGAGCTGGGGCCTGAAGGCACCTTGCCGGCCCTTGGCACAGGCTGTGCCACCCAATAAAACCCAGAAAGCTGAGAGGAGAACCCAGGGACAGAGCGGCTGCTTGGGCAGTGGCTCCTTCCAGAGACATGGGCCAAACCCACCCCTGAGCAGCCACTGCCACCCCTGACCCTCCCTGCTCCGTGACAGCTCCCCCAGCCCAAGGGGACAGAGCCGGGCCCTGTCAGGGGCCAGTGCAGCCCCTGCCCAGTTGGGAGCCAGGGCTGGCTGTGGCCCTGGGCTCATGGCAGGGCTCCCACTCGGGGCTGCTCCTGTGTCTTGGGCCTCTGGATGCTCAGAGCCAGCTCTGGGAGCAGCTGCAGTGGGATGGACATTGGTGCACAAATCCCATTTCCCAGGGGCTGAGAATGAGCTCCAGAGGCCTGGAAGCTGAGGTACCTCCAGCTTTGGCTGCTGCCGGGCCGTGCAAGGAGAGGCCCTGTGGGAAGAGCTGCTGGCACACAGCCGCACCGAGGGCTGAGCCCAGCACAGCAATTACCTCCTGTGCCTGGGCCCGTGCCTGCAATTGCCTCCCTTCCTTCAGGAAATGCTGCCTTCCATAGAGCCTCTCTGTCCATCCCTTGAGAAAGGAAGAGGCACAGCTGGATCAGATGGAACCATTCCATAGCAGGGAAGTGGCCTCTTCAGGAGGCAGTGCTTGTCAAAGACATGGAAGAGGATCAGGAAAAGGCCCAGGCTCTCTCTTGTCCAA
>NW_005087850.1:13619-26231 GCF_000331425.1 Pseudopodoces humilis | reverse complement strand
CACACACGCAAACCTGTAAGGGTATGCAAAGGACAATGAGGAAGAGGAGAAGCCTTCGCCAAAAGACCACCAAAGGAAGGCTGAAGACCCCCTAACAACAAGTGAGGCATGCGCCGTGAAGAACAGTGACGTAAAGTCAGAAAAATCGGAAATAGGAGGAAACTTACAGGAAAATTAATGAATATGTAGAAGCATACAGTATATAAGTTTAGCTTGAAGTGCTTTGTTTTGAATGTGAGGCAGGGTGGGAAGTCTCTGTACCCTGGTCGGTTTTGCTTATGCTTTAATCATACTTAATTTCTAGCAGATTATATATATAAATTTTAATTTTTATTAAACTGTATTATTTTACTAAACTGTATTCATTTTTAATTAAACTGCCATTAAGCCAAGGGACCTAGTTGTCAAAATTCTAATTTAATTTATAACAATATTTTAACACAGAAGGCTGTTACAACAACATCGGTATTTAACAAACATGACACAACATGAGCTATGTTAACAAAGAAGGCACCTTACGGTGACAACATTCTACTGTTCAAACTGTAAAACATCTTTGTGTACTGATCAGGAGGTCACGATTTACTCTTTACAATCCTGATGCTGAATGTCTCCTTAGGAGGTCTGGTCACAGAGAAGAATGAGCCCCTTATGGGCTGCCCCTGTTTGGACAACCTGCTCCTCACCCCGAGCCTCAGCATGTCTGACATCGCCCACCTGGGACCCACATCCCAAAACATTGAGAATATTTATCAACTTTTCTTTATCATTAAAATCTAATAAATTAATAAAAATAAAATTTTAATTTTTACAATACTATTATTCTGTATTTTTATAACCTAATTTTTATATTTATATGAAAGAATTGATACATTTTTAGCAACTAAAAACATTATCGGTCTTTGATTCTAAGTACCACAATTCCCTTCATTAATTAATTGATCACTATTTCTCCCTCTTTATGCTAATTACACCTATTTTTAGTCCTTTGATCATATTTTTTTATCATTTTCTCAGACAGGGTAAAAGGGACCGCTTTGGGGTCCACGGGGACTTTTCTGGGGAACATTTGGGGCAGTTTTGGGTCTGGGGAGGGAATTTAGAGAGAACTTGGGGGAATGGAGGACAATTGGAGGAGCCGGGTGGGTACTTGGAGGGGCACTTAGGGATTCTGTGGGACAATTCGGGGTTCGGGGGAGCACCTGAGGGTCCAGGGGGGCACTTGGAGGTCAGGGAGGGAAATCTGGGGGCCCTTCGGGGTCCGGGCGGGCACTTGGGGGGCTGTAACAGGGCTCTCTAAGGCGCGGGGGATGATGGGAGTTGTAGGCGCCGGTATAATACGGTTTAATGGGCCGCGGAGCATCACGGGAGTTGGAGGCGCAGCTCCAATGGATTCCGGTGAGGCGCGGTGCATGACGGGAGATGAAGTCCCGGCCGGAATATAGCTCTATGTGCGCCGCGGAGCATGATGGGAGCGGCAGCCGGAAGCGTGGGGAGAGGCGCGGAGGAGGAGCTGCGCGGCTCCGGCGATCCCTGAATTCGCAGCCCCCGTGACCATCGCTCCCCATCCCGCAGGTGCCCGGGGAGGGGGAGCTCGCCCCAAATACCCCGGGGGTCCCTGGGTTTGGGGTTTTTGGGGGGGATGTTTGGGGATGGCAGGGCTCCAGAGCTGAGCCGCAGATGCCCCTCAGGGGGACCCCGGGAGGTGTTTTGGGGGTCCCGGTGGCGGTGGCGGCAGAACCCCGGTGGGGCCGGTAGGGTCCACGGTCCATGGTAGGGGTTTGGCTTCCCTGGCCGGGCCCCCCGAGCTCTGCCGGGGCCGCGGGGGCGGGGGGACCCCGGTTTTGGGGAGCCCCGGGAGAGCCGCGGCTTCCCTGAGCGGGACCCCAGAGAGAGGAGAGCCCCAGAACCACAAAGCGGGGACCCCGAGACGGGGGTGCTGGGGCTGGAGGCGCGGCATGGCCGGGAAAGGGGTTCGGGGTTCCCGGTGCCAGGAGTGGCTGCTCCCTGCATGAGCCCAGTTGCTCCCCGCGTGTGGTTCCAGTTTCCTCAGCACCTCAGGATGAGGCCAGTCACTCCCGGACATTCCCAATTAGGGTACAATTTGTTGCCATTTTCCCCTAATTTATTCCCATTTTCCCACCTTTTTATCCAATTTTCCCCATTTTTCCCCATTTTCATATAATTTTTCCCCATTCTTATCCTATTTTTCTATTTTCCCCAATTTTTTCGCCCATTTTTCTCCTTTTTTCCTCCATTTTCCCCTTTTTTTATGTAATTTCATTTCCATTTATCCCAAATTTTCTGATATTTTTCCCCATTTTTCCTCTGCTTTCCCTTTATTTTTCCCATGTTTTCTCATTTTTTCCCCATTTTTTTCCCATTTTTAATCTACTTTCTCTCAATTTTCCCATTTTATGCCACTTTTGCTCCATTTATCCCAAATTTTTTCCCCATGTTCTCTCCTATTTTCCCCATTTTCTTCCATTTTTCTCCCATTTTTTGCTTCATTTTTTACCATTTTTATTCCCTTTTTTCCCCCATTTTTCTCCCAGTTTCCCCCATTTTTTCCCCTCATTTTATCCCGGTTTTATCTCATTTTTTCACAATTTTATCTGTAATTTCTTCCATTCCTTTCTCACATTTTTTCCAATTTTTCCTCCATTTCTGTCCCATTTTTCCATATTTTATCCCATTTTTTCCCCATTTTTCCTCCATTTCCAATCTATTTTTCCCCAATACCCCATATAGTCCCCATTTAATTATCTTAAAACTTAATATTTTGGGGGGGGGTGGGAATAGAAATTTTGGCAGGATAAAAGGGTGTTTTAGGGGCAGAACTCCATGCATTTGAATCACAGCTTTCCCATGATTTTTTTCACGGTTTCCAGCCGGAAGGAGGCGTGGATTCATCCGAACATTTTGGAAGCTGGAAGAGGAGCAGGCTATCTACCTTCCCAAAAATCTGGAGCAGCTCATCCACAATTTCACCCTTCCCCACTCCCTGGATTCCCAGGTCTGGAAATTCTTCTACAACCTCCCAGGTAGGCAATTCCTAAAATTCCATGGAAAAATGGGATTGGGGGATTTTCATCCTGGTTTTTTCCTGATTTTTCCCATTTTCCCATTTTTTTTCCACATTCTTCCTGATTTTTTCCCAGTTTTTTTCTGATTTTTCCATCCTTTTTTTCCCAATTTTTTCCTGGTTTTTTCCCAGTTTTTTCTCAGATTTTCCTGATTTTCTCCTGATTTCTCCCAGTTTTTCTTGATTTTTCCCTCTTCATTTCCCAAAATTTTCTGTCTTTTTCTCAAATTTTTCCCTTTTCTGGTTTTTCTCATTTTTCCTGATTTTTTCCCTGTTTTTCCTAATTTTTTCCCTGATTTTCCCCCAATTTTTTTCTTTTTTTTTCTGATTTTTTCCCTGATTTTTTCTAGGTTCTATTCCCTTTTTCTTTTCCTGATTTTTCCCGCATTTGTCACAATTTTTTTCACATATTTTTCACATTTTTTTCCTGATTTTTTCCTCTGATTTGTCTGTTTTTCCCCTATTTTTCCTCATTTTTACCTGATTTTTTCCTGTTTGTTTCCTAAATATTTCCTGGTTTTTTCCCTGTTTTTTTCCCAGTTTTCCAAGGTTTTTTCCCCCTGATTTCTTTTCCTCATTTTTTCCTTGATTTTTTTCCTTGATTTTTCCCAATTTTTTCCTAGTCTTCCTCTTTCTTTTCCTGATTTTTCCCTTTTTTTTCCCCAATTTTTTTCCTGATTTTTTTTTTCCTGATTTTCCCCCATTTTTTCCTGATTTTTCCCTTTTTGCAATGTTTTCCTGATTATTCCAAAATCTTTTGCTGATTTCTCCCTGTATTTCCTAATTTTTTTACTGATTGTTCCTGATTTTTTCCAGGTTTCTTCCCTCTCTCTTTTCTCGATTTTACCCAGTCTTTTCCCAGTCTTTTTCCTGAGTTTCCCCATTTTTTCCTGATTTTTCCTGGGTTTTTTTCATGATTTTTTTCCTTTTTCTTTTTTTGATTTTTTTTTCCAATTTTTTCCCAATTTTTTTTTCAAACTTTTCCTTGATTATTTTGGTATTTCTCGGTTTTTTCCCATTTTTTTTCCCTGATTTTTCCCAATTCTTCTGATTTTCCCCAATTTTTTCCTGATTTTTTTCCTGATTTTTTCTGATTTTTTCCTGATTTTTTTATCCTTTTCCTGTTTGTCCCCTGATTTTCCTTTTTTTTTCACATTTTTTTCTCTGATTTTTTCCCATTTATTTTCCTGATTTCTTTGCCATTTTTTCTCAAATATTTCTGTTTTTTCCTTCAATTTTCCAATATTTTTCCCAATTTTTTCCTGATTTTTCCAGGGTCTTTTCAGCTTTATTTTCCTGATATTTTCCCTGTGTAGGAGTCCAGAAACGTAGAGGCATTTCTCTGTTTATTCTATTCTCTGAAAAAGTATCAATCCTATTTGCTATTGACAGAAGGGCTTCCAAATATCCCCGGGCAAACTAAGATTTATAAAAGATTAAATAGAAAGTAGTAAAATGTTTAATATGTCACTGAGGTGAAAAATACAGATTTTAGGGGGGTTTCATACATGGAGTAAAGATGGAGGAAAAAAGGTATGGTTTTTAGTTCTTCCTTCTCCATGATTCTGCAGTTGTTGGGAGCACAAAGAATTGTTGGTTTAGACTTAGTCACAGTTTTAATTACGTAAGTAGATATAGAAAACTTATTTGTTAAAACATAATAACAATACACGTGTCTGTAGTTAATAGGGTAAAAATAGATATAAAGGTGAAGAGGCCACGGGGTTCGGGGCCATTTTGTACCATCAGAGCGAAATGAGCCAGGGTGTGGTGAATTGAGCTTGTGCAGTCAGTCTGGAGAGGCCTGCCAAGTTTTGTAATGACCTTCTAATAAACACGAGAAACAAGATGCTAACGAGCCCAGGAGTTTTCTTCAAACCTTAAGAACTGAGATAAGTGGGACTCCCCACAAGGGAGGACCCCAAAAAGAATTCAGCCCAAAGGAGACTGAGAAATCCAGGTGGAGAAGGAAAAATACAGAAGTGCAGCAGAATCAGAGAGAGAGAAAAGGAATTTTTTAGAGAAAAATTTACACCCTGATTTTTCACAATTTTTTCATGCCTTTCCCATTTTTTCCTGATTTTTCTCTCTTCCTTACCTGAATGTTTTCTGGCTTTTTCCCAATTTCTTCTCAAATTTCCCTAAGTTTTCCCTGATTTTTCCTGGGTTTTTTCCCAATATTTTCCCATTTTTTCCCACATTTTATTCCTCATTCTTTTCTGGATTTTCCCTGATTTTTTCCAAGTTCTTTCCCAGATTTTTCCTGATTTTTCCCATTTTTTTCCCAACTTTTCCTGGTTTTTCCTGATTTTTTCCTTCTTTTCCTGTTTTTTTCCTGATTTTTTCCCCTTTTTTCCCTAATCTTTCCTGATTTTTCCCAGATTTTTTCCACTTTCTTTTCCTGATTTTTTTCCCCAATTTTTCCCATTTTTTCCTTGAGTTTTCTTCTTTTTTCCCCCCATTTTTCCTGGTTTTCCCCAATTTCCTGTCTAATTTTTCCCAATTTTTTTCCTGATTTTTCCCCATTTTTTTTATTTCACCCTGATTTTTTTTTTCTGTTTTCCCCTTCTATTTTCCTTTAATTTATTCTGTTTTTTTCCCATTTTCCCCCAATTTTCCAGTTTCCATGACACACTCCCAGTATGATCCCAGTAACTCCCAGTATGATCCCAGTAACTCCCAGTATGAGGCCAGTGGCCCCCAGTTGCTCCCTGTCAGTGCCAGTATGACCCCAGTAGCCTCCAGTGTGATCCCTGGGACTCCCTGTCTCTCCCAGTATATCTCAGTCAGCCCCAGCATGCTCCCAGTCATTCCCAGCTCCTCCCAGTTGCTTTCAGCATGATTCCAGTTGCTCACAGCCACTCCCAGTTAATCCCAGTATGATTCCTGTCACCCTCAGTGGGATACCAGTCTCAGCCAGCATGGACCCAGCTGCTCCCACTGTGATCCCAGTATGATCCCAGAATAGTTGCAATTCTTCCCAGTTCCTCCTGGTATGATCCCAGTTGTCCCTGGAATAGTCCCAGTCCATCTCAGCATGGTCCCACTAACTCCCAGTTGCCCCCAGTGTGGTTCCAGCTGCTCCCAGTGTGGTCACAGACACTCCCAATATATCCCAGTTTCCCCAGCAGGGTTCTGGTTAGCTCAGAATAATCCAATTATTTCCCAGTTACTCCCAGTTGCTCCCAGTATGATCCCAGCTGTGGTCTCAGTCCCCTCAGCATGGTTCCAGTACCTTCCAGTTGATCCCAGTTGCTCCCAGCTGCTCCCAGTCACCCTGAGTGCAGTCCCAGTTGCTGCCAGTATGGTCTCAGTCTTGCCCAGCATGGCCCAGCTGCTCCCACTGTGATCCCAGTAGGATTCTAGTTGCCCTCGGGATGGTTCCACTTGTTCCCTGTTCCTCCCAGTGTGATTCCAGTTGCACCCAGCTGCCCCCAGTAAAGTCACAGTCCCTCCCCAGATGATCCCAGCCCCTCCCAGCATGGTCCCAGTCATGCCCAGTTGCCCCCAGTGTAGACCCAGTCACTCCCACTCACTCCCAGTTGTCCCCGGCACAGTTCCCATTGTTCCCAGTGTGATTTCAGTCCCCCCAGTATGGTCACAGTCACTCCCAGTATATCCCAGCTACCATCAGCATGCTTGTGCTCATTCCCAATGATTCCCACTTACCCCACTAAGATTCCAGTTACCCCCGTCCCTGCCAGTGCTGCCACTCCTGGGATCCCCCAGCAATCTCTGCGTTCCCCCCTCTGGATCTCCCCAGAGGAGCCCCAAGGGCTGGCAGTCCCCAGCCAGCACCAAGTTGGATCTGCAGCCCCCAGTTTTCCTGTCCTTTTCCCCGGGCCGGGTTCCCCCCGTCCCCAGCGGGTGGGAGCAGCTGAGAGCCCCAGACTGCCCATCCCTGCCGTGGCACTGTCGATGACAGGGGTGCCACGACTACCCTGAAGAAGCCGTCCTGAAAAGGACTGCCCAGGGGCACAGGCACGTCCTCTGCCCGGCGAGTGATCTCAGCTCAGCGGCAGCGTGCAGGCGACGCAGAGAGGGTGACTAGAGAGCTGTATGGCATTCCACTGAGAAACAGCCTTTATTATAGCAGGGCCCTCAGTGAAGGGAGCTGGTGACAGCAGCTCCTCGAACTGGGGAAAAGCTGTGGCATTTATAGGGAAGGAGAGGGGCGGGGGAAACTGGGATACATGTAGCAGGGTGGATTGATAGGGAGGGAAACCAACGGGGTGTAACAAATTAACATGTTCAACTGAAAGGCCTCTGGGAGTGACACTTTTTCTCTTCATGAGATAAAAATGTCTCGCCTAGGGAGAAGCTCTCCACAGGAGAGCTTGGATTTTGAAGTTGGCTGGTTCTTCGGCCTCCACGCATCCCCACCTGTCTCGGCTCCATCCCCACTCCTGTGGGCTGTGAGGGGTTCAGGAATGCGCACCGACCGTTTTGCTGTTCCTGGGGGAGGAGGAATGGAAGAGGAGGGATGAAGGAGAGCGAAAAGAAATGGAAGTAGGAAAAGGAGGTGGAGTTAGGGAGAAGGAAGATGAATGGAAGACAAGAAGCAGGAGGAAGAGGAGGGACAAAGGAGGATCAGGGAAAGGAGAAGGAACCACCAGATCAAGCACTCCCTGAATTCACAGCCCCCACCCTGGCATCATCACCCCGCATCCCACAGGTGACCAGGGAGGGGTGATAGTAAAAGGTCTTAAAATCTTAGAAAATTCGGGGACTTAGAATGAAAGTTAGGTTTGCCAAGCCCTGGGAAAAGTAGGCCCTGAGAAATGTTAGGCCTTGTACTTGTTAAAGATCATGTCAAACTGCACCTGTGTAATCAGTATATGATAAATGATACAATTGTTAGATGTGATTAGATATAATTATTGTTTAAAGAACATGAGGAACAGTGTTTGGGGGCTAGGGGGGATCACGAGAAATCCATGCTTGGGTAAAAACAATGCATACAATAGAACAATGTAAGTTAAACAATGAATATGTAAGTTCTATAATGATAGAGTATAAAACATGTTCAGTTCAAAACCAAGACGGGTCAGGTTTGGGTATGTGTACTGCTGACACCCAGAGCTCTTCAATAAAGCGCATTCTTATAATCATTCGTGATTATGTGTGTTCCTGAACGCTAACAGGGGGAGCTTCGCCCAGATATCCTGGGGGGTCTCTGGGTTGGGATTTTTGGGGGGGATGTTTGGAGAACGAAGAACTCCAAAGCTGAGCAGAAAATGCCCCTTGGGGGTACACTGGGGAGTCCCAGCATCCCTAAGTGGGGAGATGGAGACAGGGAACTTCTGGGATTTCTGGCACTCCCAGCAGCCTGGGGAGGACAGGGGGGAACCCCTAAACACCAAAGGGGAGAGGCCAGAGATGGGGAACTCCTGGGAGGCATTTTCATGGCTGAATCTTGGTGTTTGGGTGCTGTTTATGGATGGCTGGGGACTTCTAGAGATGGACTTGGAGAGAAGGAAACCCCTAACCCATCGTGCTCATGCATTGTATTTTTTCCCCAAAGCAGGATTTCCCATGCCGAAACCTCGACTAAACGGAGAAGGGGGCTGTGAGGAAGAAGATGCCCCATGATACCCAGGCAGGTGAGGAGGAAGTCAGTGCCCCTTTTCCCCTCTCTCCTGCTCCATCTCCCAGCCCAGCACAGCCCCCGTCTGCAGGACAACCCCGCTGCCGACGCCGTCCTGCCGGGGATGCACTGGGGGGATCTCCTTCCCCTTCCCTCTGGCACAGAGGCAAATCCCATCCTCTCCTTGTCCTTCCTCCCCCAGACAAGGAGCTGAGGATGGAGACCAGGGAGGACAAAGCCCCACGGCAGACCCTTGTGGAAGAGGCCAGTTTGAGCAGCTCCACAGCGCAGAAATCCAACAGGGAAGAAAAGCTTCAGAGATCCCGCAGGAAGAGGGGCTCCAAACCCATTCCAGGGTGCTCTGAGGAGGAAAGACCCACCCTGTGCCAGGAAGGTGGCCGGAGATTTGGCCGGGGCTCTGAGCTGGTGGTCCATGAGCAGCTTCAGGATAGGGAGAAGCCCTACAAGTGCTTGGAGTGTGGGAAGAACTTCAGCCGGAGCTCATTCCTCATCCGCCACCAGATGATCCACACTGGGGAATGGGCATACGAGTGTGGGGAATGTGGGAAGGGCTTCTACTGCAACTCCAAACTCATCACCCACCAGCGCATCCACACTGGGGAGAGGCCCTACGAGTGTCCTGAGTGTGGGAAGGGGTTTCACAGCAGCTCCACTCTCCTCGTGCACCAGCCGATTCACACGGATGAGAGGCCCTTCCGCTGCCCCGACTGTGGGGAGGGCTTCAAGCACAACTCCACCCTTGTCACCCACCGGCGCATCCACACTGGGGAGAGGCCCTATGAGTGTGGGGAATGTGGGAAGAGCTTCAGCCAGAGCTCCACCCTCAATACCCACAAACGCATCCACACTGGGGAGAGGCCCTACAAGTGTCCTCAGTGTGGGAAGAGGTTTCAGACCAGCTCCCATCTCCTTGTCCACCAGCGGATTCACACAGATGAGAGGCCCTTCCACTGCCCTGACTGCAGGAAGGGCTTCAATCAAAAGTCCAACCTCATCGCCCACCAGCGCATCCACACTGGGGAGAGGCCCTATGAGTGTGGGGAATGTGGGAAGAGCTTCTCCAGGAGCTCTGACTTGACCAAACACCAACAGAGGCACCGGTAAGGGAAGCCCTGTGAGTGCCCCAAGTGCAGGAAGAGCTTCGTGTTCTGCTCCAGGTCCATTCTCCATCAGAGGACTCACGTTGGGCAGAGCCCTGATGGCCCACGTTCCCAGTGATCTGTGTTGGGAACACACTGGGCTGGCGGTCATTCTGGTTTGGTTCTATCTCTTGATTCATCAGCATTCCTGTAAAACAGACAAAATTGGGGCAAAATCTATGAATTCATCAAAGGCATCTAAAGCCTCACTTTTCACTAGTGCTTTAAGGGAATCTGGGATTCAAGGAGATACTTGGGAGTATTTGGGGATTTTGGGGGTATTTGGTGGAGTTGTGTCCATTTCTTGCCACTCAAGGAGCCTAGAGGCTTTGATCTGTCACCTCAAAACCACTCAATGCCACTGAAAACTACTCAGTCCCACCCAAAATTATTGGATTCCACAGCCCCTCAGGGTGTGATGTCTTTAGTTTTAGCTTTCATATTTTTCATATTCTGCACTGTCTTGGTTTGTAGTTTTGAACTTCATATTAAGTGTTAGTGAGCTCTCTTCACAGAGTAGGTAGACAAAACAATTCCTTTTCTAGCTTGATACCAAAGACAATTGTTACAAGTTCCAGGCCCAAAAGCATAAACAAGGGTGGACTGCAGAGTGAAAACAAGAAGGATGGGACTTCATCATCTGAAGCTGTAACTGGACAATGAACCCCAATATGCAGATGGACTTAAATTTCTAAAAATGTGAGACCTCGTGATGAGTTGTCCATTTTTGTGACCATTTTTGGTCCATCTCAGGTGTAGCCCTGTCCAGGCTCTAGGTGTGTCCTTTAAGGCCTTTTAATAAACTTTATTCTTAACTCTGTCCAGCCTCTGTTCTAGGTCAGCCTTCCTCAAGGCATCGGGTGGAATGGGGTTGGAAGGGGACTGGGTGAAGTGGGATGCAAATCAGGAGGGGTGAGATGAGCATTGGGTGGGGCAGGATGGGTGGGATGGGGATTGGGAGGTGTGAAATGGGGGAAATAGGGCTTGGGAAGGGGGTCTTGATATCCAGCAGGGATGGGATGGGTTGGAGTTGGGACTGGGGAGGTGGGGTGGGGTCTGGAATGAGACACCCAAAGTTTGGGGATGATGAAGGGAGGGGGTGCCTGTTACTGAGTGAGTTTTTGTGTGAGGTGCCCCTGCCCAGGGAGGCAAGGATTGAGGTTCAAATGAACATTATTAAAGTGAGTGCCATGGTCAAAACGGAATTCCATCCCTCTGCCTCAGAGGATGGGCCCTGTGAGCCCAGGAAGAAACTCCACCCTGTACTCCTTGTGGGGTGGCAACCCAGGGATTTCTGATTGGGTTTGGGCCCCTCGGGTTTCTCTCTTGCTGTGTTCCCAGTGGTCCCTGACCTTGAACACCACCCTGGTTCTCAAACCCCATCTCCCTGCCTCTGTTTGGGGCTGTCTCTGGATCTGAGTTTGTTCCTGAGCTGAATAAATGGTTTCCTGAGCAGAATCCCATCTCATTGGTGTCTCACGCCTGTTTCTGGTAGCTGTGGCCTCCCTGGACATGATCATTCGGCCCCAGAACGCAAGACCCCGCAAAATCAAGACCCCCCCCCAGACCTCAAAAAATCCCAAAATTCCCTAAAATTTGCCCAAATCCCCCTAAATTTCCTTAATTTTTCTAAAATGGCCTTTTTGTCCCCCTCCAGGGGGACATCCTCCAGGACCAGATGCCTTCGCTGGATCTCGAGGACACCCCCAGAATTTGGAGGGGGTCTCTCCTCCCCTGCCACCCTCAAAAATCCACAGCTTTTGGGAAAAAAATTCCCCCAAATCCCTTGGATTCAAGGGGGAATTCCCCATTTTTGACACATTTTTTGGGGGTTCCTCCCCAAATTTTTCAAGTTTTTTGCCTCTTTGCCATTTATTTAATGGTTTTAACATTTTTTCAAAATGAGCTTTCTTGTAGTGGTTCCCCCAATTTTTTTAGTGGTCCCTCAATTTTTTCCTGGGGGTTCGATGCCTCCCGCAATTTTACCTTCATCCCCCTCCCCCCAAATTGGGGTGAGGGTGTCTTTTTTTCTGTTCTTTTTCTTTTTTACTTTTTTCCTTTTTTTTTCTTTTTTCCTCTTTTTTATTTATGTGCACTTAATTTGGGGGGCTGAGGGGCAAGAATTTTGGGGAGCGGTTGCCTGGGGGGGTGCTGGAAAAGTTGGGAAGACCTCCTCTCTCCAAAAGAATGTGAAAAATACTGAGAATTCTGGGATTTCCCCCCCCTACACCCCTGCCCAAGGTGTGAAAAATGTGAAATAAAAAAATATACATTCTCAGCTTTTTTGTTTATTCTTGGGGAGGGAGTTGTGATTTTGGGGGGGTTTTGAAGAGGGGTTGCTATTTTTTTGGGGGGTTCTCCCAGTTTTGGGGGGGGAATTTGGGGGTTTGGAGGGAAATTTGGGGTTTTGGGGGGAAATTTCAGGGGTCCTGGGAGGAATTTTGGGGTTTTAGGGCAGGAATTTTTGGATTTTTTTGTAACATTTGGGTGCTTGGGGGAGAAATTTGGGGTTTTGGGGAGAACTCTGTGTTTTTTAGGGGGAGGATTCGGAGTTTTGGGGAAAAAAAAATGGGTTTTGGGGGGAATTTGGAGTCCAGAGGGGAATTTTGGAGAGAGGGGATTTGGTTGTTTAGGAGCACCCCCTGTATTTATGGGGAGGAATTTGGGAGTCTTGGGGGGGGAATTTTGGCGATTTGAGGTGTAATTTGAGGGTCTTGGGGGGGGATTTGGGATTCTGGGAGGTTTTGGTGGTTTGGGGGGAAAATTTGTGGAGTGGGGAG
>NW_005087848.1:7517-20250 GCF_000331425.1 Pseudopodoces humilis | reverse complement strand
TTTTCTGGGATTTTCTGGGATTTTCTGGGATTTTCTGGGATTTTTCTGGAATTTCACGGGATTTTCTGGGATTTTTTCTTTTTATTTTCTGGCATTTTTCTGGGTTTTTTCTGGGAGTTTTCTGGGATTTTCCCGGGATTTCCCGGGATTTTCTGGGATTTTCCTGTAATTTCCTGGGATTTTCTGGGATTTTTCCGGGATTCTCTGGAGTTTTCTGGTATTTCCCAGGAATTTTCTGGGATTCCCCGGTATTTTTCCGGTATTTTCCCGGGATTTCCCAGGATTTTCTGGAATTTTCTGGGATTTTTCTGAGATTTTTCCTGGAATTTTCCGGGATATTTTCCGGCATTTTCCCTGGAATTTCCCAGGATATTTTCCGGCATTTTCCCTGGAATTTTCCAGGATATTTTCCGGCACTTTCCCTGGAATTTTCCAGGATATTTTCCGGGATTTTCCCTGGAATTTCCTGGTATTTTTCCGGCATTTTCCCTGGAATTTTCCAGGCTATTTTCCGGCATTTTCCCTGGAATTTTCCAGGATATTTTCTGGGATTTTCCCTGGAATTTCCTGGTATTTTTCCGGCATTTTCCCTGGAATTTTCCAGGTTTTTTTCCGGCATTTTCCCTGGAATTTTCCAGGATATTTTCTGGGATTTTCCCTGGAATTTTCCAGGATATTTTCTGGGATTTTCCCTGGAATTTTCCAGGATATTTTCTGGGATTTTCCCTGGAATTTTCCAGGATATTTTCTGGGATTTTCCCTGGAATTTCCTGGTATTTTTCCGGCATTTTCCCTGGAATTTTCCAGGATATTTTCCGGGATTTTCCCTGGAATTTTCCAGGATATTTTCTGGGATTTTCCCTGGAATTTTCCAGGATATTTTCTGGGATTTTCCCTGGAATTTCCTGGTATTTTTCCGGCATTTTCCCTGGAATTTTCCAGGATATTTTCCGGGATTTTCCCTGGAATTTTCCAGGATATTTTCTGGGATTTTCCCTGGAATTTTCCAGGATATTTTCTGGGATTTTCCCTGGAATTTCCTGGTATTTTTCCGGCATTTTCCCTGGAATTTTCCAGGCTATTTTCCGGCATTTTCCCTGGAATTTTCCAGGATATTTTCCTGGATTTTCCCTGGAATTTTCCGGGATTTATTCCGGACTCACCGGAGCCGCTCGGGATAGAACAGGGCCACGTTCCAGGCCACGGCGCCGCCCCAGTCGTGCCCGACCAGGATCACCCTCGGAATTCCCTACGGAAAACGGAATTCCCGGCATTTATTCCCTCCTTCTTTTCCCTTCTTTCCCCCTTTTTTCTTTTTGCATTCCCATTTTTTTTCCCGGATTTTTTATCTTTTTTTTCCCATTTAATTTCCCCATTTTTTGGGATTTTTTCCTCCTTTTTTTCCCTTTAATTTTCCCCTTTTTTCCCCTTCTTTTCCCCCTTTTTTCTGTTTCAAATTCCCATTTTTTCCTCGTTTTCCCCCTCTTTTTTCCTGCTGATTCCCCCTCTTTTTTTTCTGGGATTTTCCCCCTTTTTCCCCCTTTTTTGGGGGATTTTTTTCTCCTTTTTTTCCCTTTAATTTTCCCTTTTTTCCTCTCCTTTTCCCCCCGCTTTTCCCATTTTTTTCTGGATTTTTCCCCCATTTTTCCCTTCAATTTTCCCCTTTTTTCCCTTCCTTTCCCAGTTTTTTTTTTTTTTATTCCCATTTTTTTCCTGGATTTTTTCTCTCTTTTTTTTCCCTTTAATTTTCCCTTTTCCCCCATTTTTTCAGGTTTTTTTTCTCATTTTTTTCCCCTTTAATTTTCCCATTTTTTTCTCCTTTTTTCCCTCCTTTCCCCCTTTTTTTCTGTTTTATATTCCCATTTTTCCCTGGGTTTTTTCCCTCCTTTTCCCCCCCATTTTCCCTCTTTTTTTCTGGGATTTTCCCCATTTTTTCCCCATTTTTTCCCCATTTTTTCCTCTTTTCCCCCATTTTTTCAGGATTTTTTTTCTCCTTTTTTTCCCTTTAATTTTCCCCTTTTTTCCCCTTCTTTTCCCCCTTTTTTCTGTTTCAAATTCCCATTTTTTCCTCGTTTTCCCCCTCTTTTTTCCTGCTGATTCCCCCTCTTTTTTTTCTGGGATTTTCCCCCTTTTTCCCCCTTTTTTTGGGGATTTTTTTCTCCTTTTTTTTCCCCTTTAATTTTCCCTTTTTTCCTCCTTTTTTCCTTCCTTTCCCCCCCTTTTTTCTGTTTTATATTCCCATTTTTTCCCTGTTTTTTTTCTCCTTTTTTCCCTCTGATTCTCCCAGTTTTTCTGGGATTTTCCCCCTTTTTTTCCCTCTTTTTTCCCTCCTTTTTCCCCTTTTTTTTGGGCCTTTTTTGCTCCTGTTTTTTTCCTTTAATTTTCCCCTTTTTCCCTCCTTTCCCGTTTCACATTCCCATTATTTCCCTGGTTTTTTTCCCTCCTTTTCCCCCCGATTCTCCCTCTTTTTTTTCCTGGGATTTCCCCCCCTTTTTCCCAGCTGTGATTCCCGGCCATTCCCGACATTTGGGATCATTTTTCCAACCCTGATCCCTCCACACTCCCGATCCTTGGGATCAGCCCAGAAATCCCGGAATTCTCCCAGCCGTGATTCCCAAATTTCCCACCCAAGAAATCCCGGAATTCTCCCAGCCGTGATTCCCAGAAATCCTGGAATTCTCCCAGCCCTGATTCCCAAATTTCCCACCCCAAAAATCCTGGAATTCTCCCAGCCCTGATTCCCAAATTTCCCACCCAGAAATCCTGGAATTCTCCCAGCCCTGATTCCCAAATTTCCCACCCCAAAAATCCCGGAATTCTTCCATCTCTGATTCCCAGAAATCCTGGAATTCTCCCAAATTCTCCCAGCTGTGATTTCCCAGCCAATGGAAAAATCCTGGAATTATCCCAGCTGTGATTCCCAAATTTCCCATCCCAGGAATCCCGGAATTCTCCCAGCCGTGATTCCCAGAAATCCTGGAATTCTCCCAGCCCTGATTCCCAAATTTCCCACCCCAGAAATCCCGGAATTCTTCCATCTCTGATTCCCAGAAATCCTGGAATTCTCCCAGCCCTGATTCCCGGATTTCCCATCCCAGAAATCCTGGAATTCTCCCAGCCCTGATTCCCAGATTTCCCATCCCAGAAATCCCCAGATCCCCTGCCATTCCAAGAATTCCCAGATTTCCCAGGAACGCCGAGAATTCCCAACTTTTCCCGGAAATCCTCACCAGTTTATCCAGGAAAGTCACAAAATCCTGGGAAAAGGACGAGGGATCGGGATCAGATCCCGTCGGGATCGGCCTTTCCCGGCCTCCCCCATTCCCAGGAATTCCTCACCTTGCAGATCTGCTCCTGGGAATATTCCGGGATATCTGCGGGAAAAACGCCGGATCCGTCATTCCTTTTCCCCTCGGATTCTCCCTCTTTTTTTCAGGAATTTTTTCCCAAATTTTCCCGAATTTTCCCAAATTTTTTCCCTCATTTTTCCCCAATTTTTCTGGGATTTTTTCCCGCCCTTTCCCAATTTTTTCTGGTTTTTTCCCCCCTTCCTTTTCCTGATTTTTCCTGCATTTTCCCCTTTTTCCCCTCCTCTTTCTTCCCTTTTTTTCCCAATTTTTTCCAGTTTTTTTCTCCTTTTTTCCTCTTTTTTTTTCCTTTTTCCCCCTTCCTTTTCCCCCTCTGATCCTTCCCATTTTTTTCAGGAATTTTCCCATTTTTCCCCTCCTTTTCCTGATTTTTTCTGGGTTTTTCCCTCATTTTTCCCTATTTTTTCCCGCATTTTTCCCATTTTTCCTCCATTTTTCCTCCTTTTCTTTCCTCCCCTTTCCCTCCTTTTTTCCCTCTCTTTTCCCTCATTTTCCCCCATTTTTCCTCATTTTTCTTCCCTTTTTTCTCCTTTTTTTCCAAATTTTTTCCCTGTTTTTCCATCTCCTTTTCCCCTCTGATTCTCCCTCTTTTTTTCAGGAATTTTTTCCCAAATTTTCCCGAATTTTCCCAAATTTTTCCCTCATTTTTTTCCCCATTTTTCCTGGGATTTTTTCCCGCCTCCTTTTCCCGATTTTTCCTGCATTTCCCCCTTTTTCCCCTCCTTTTTCTTCCCTCTTTTTTCCATTTTTTCCTCCTTTTTTCCACCTTTTTTTTCCCCCTTTTTTCCCCTCCTTTTTCCCTCGGATTTGCCCTCTTTTTTCAGGAATTTTTCCCAAATCTTCCCGAATTTTCCTGAATTTTTCCCCCATTTTCCCCCCATTTTTTCTGGAATTTTTCCTCTCCTTCTCCCAATTTTTCCCTTCCCTTTTCCCGATCTTTCCCTTCCCTTTTCCTGATTTTTCCTCCTTTTCCTGATTTTTCCTCCTTTTCCTGATTTTTCCTCCTTTTCCCAATCTTTCCCTTCCCTTTTCCTGATTTTTTTCTCATTTTCCCCATTTTCCCTCCTTTTCCCGATTTTTCCTTTCCCTTTTCCCGATTTTCCTCCTTTTCCCCATTTTTCCCTTCCCTTTTCCCAATTTTTCCTCCTTTTCCCAATTTTTCCTCCTTTTCCCGATTTTCCTCTTCCCTTTTCCTGTTTTTTCCCTTCCCTTTTCCCAGTTTTTCCTCCTTTTCCCCATTTTTCCTCCCTTTCCCAATTTTTCCTCCTTTTCCCCATTTTCCCTTCCCTTTTCCCAAATTTTTCCTTCTTTTCCCAATTTTTCCCTTCCCTTTTCCCCATTTTCCCTCCTTTTCCCAATTTTTCTCTTCCCTTTTCCCAATTTTTTCTCATTTTCCCCATTTTCCCTCCTTTTCCCAATTTTTCCTCCTTTTCCCCATTTCTCCCTTCCCATTTCCCAAATTTTTCCCCCTTTTCCCAATTTTCCCTCCTTTTCCCGGATTTTCCCTCCTTTTCCCGATTTTCCCTCCATTTCCCTCCCCATCCCCTCCAAAAAAACCCCCCCCAAAAAATTCCAGGAATTCCCCACCAACATTCCCGATTTTCCCATCCCCATCCCCTCCCGTCCCCCCGACATTCCAATCCCAAAAAAATCCCGGGAATTCCGGGCTCACCCGGCGGAGCCGTGGATTCTCCGTATCCCTTCATTTCCAGGGCGATCACCCGGAATCCGGCGTCGGCCAAGGCCGGGATCTGCCGCGGGAAAAGAGCGGAATTCCCGACGGATCCTCGGGAATTCCCCCGGGAATTCCGGCTGGGATCCGCGGGGGTGAATTCCCGGGATTTTGCGTCACCTGGAAGCGCCAGGAGAGCCAGGATTCCGGGAATCCGTGGCACAGGCAGATCACGGGGCCCTGGCCCAGCTCCGCGAAGTGCAGCCGAACTCCCGGCTGGGGAAAAAAAAAACCGGGAATTCCTTCCGCAGGGATCCCGGGAAAACGGGAATTCCTCGGGAATTCCTGGGGAAAATTCCTCAGGGATTCCTGGGAAAAATTCCTCAGGGATTCCGGGAAAACTTCCTCAGGGATTCTGGGAAAGTGGGAATTCCTTCCTCAGGGATCCCGGGAAAACGGGAATTCCTTCCTCAGGGATCCTGGGAAAATTCCTCAGGGATCCCAGGAAAACGGGAATTCCTTCTTCAGGGATTCCTGGGAAAATGGGAATTCCTCAGGGATCCTGGGAAAATTCCTCAGGGATCCTGGGAAAATGGGAATTCTTCAGGGATTCCTGGGAAAACGGGAATTCCTTCCTCAGGGATCCTGGGAAAATTCCTCAGGGATCCCAGGAAAACGGGAATTCCTTCCTCAGGGATCCCAGGAAAAATTCCTCAGGGATTCCTGGGAGAAACTCCTCAGATTTTCCTCAGCCATTCCCAGCAGATCCCAGCAGATCCCGAACTGGAATATTCCCCATTCCCACTCCCAGCCTGGAATCCCGGCCATTCCCAGATCCCAACCTGGAATCTCTCCCATTCCCAGCCATTCCCAGCAGATCCCACTCTGGAAATTTTCCCATTCCCATTCCCAGCAGATCCCAGCCTGGAATCTTTCCAATTCCCAGATCCCGGCCTGGAATCCCAGCCATTCCCAGATCCCAAACTGGAATTCCAGCCATTCCCAGCCATTCCCAGCCGATCCCAGCAGATCCCAGCCTGGAATCTCTCCCATTCCCAGATCCCAGCTTGGAATCTCTCCCATTCCCAGATCCCAGCTTGGAATTCCGGCCATTCCCAGATCCCAGCCTGGAATCCCGGCCATTCCCAGCAGGTCCCAGCTTGGAATTCTGCCCATTCCCAGCCACTCCCAGCAGATCCCAGCCTGGAATCCCGGCCATTCCCAGCAGATCCCAGCCTGGAATTCCGCCCATTCCCAGATCCCAAATTGGAATCTCCCATTCCCCGATCCCAGCCTGGAATTCCGCCCATTCCCAGCAGATCCCAGCAGATCCCAGCCTGGAATCTCAGCCAATCCCAGCAGGTCCCAGCCTGGAATCTTTCCCATTCCCATTCCCAGATCCCAGCCTGGATTCTCTCCCATTCCCAGCCATTCCCAGCAGATCCCACTCTGGAAATTTTCCCATTCCCATTCCCAGATCCCAGCTTGGAATTCCGCCCATTCCCAGCAGATCCCAGCCTGGAATCTTTCCCATTCCCAGATCCCGGCCTGGAATCTCTCCCATTCCCAGCACATCCCAGCCTGGAATTCCACTCATTCCCAGCAGATCCTGGCCTGGAATTCCGCCCATTCCCAGATCCCAAATTGGAATCTCCCATTCCCCGATCCCAGCCTGGAATTCCGCCCATTCCCAGCAGATCCCAGCAGATCCCAGCCTGGAATCTCAGCCAATCCCAGCAGGTCCCAGCCTGGAATCTTTCCCATTCCCATTCCCAGATCCCAGCCTGGAATCTCTCCCATTCCCAGCCATTCCCAGCAGATCCCACTCTGGAAATTTTCCCATTCCCATTCCCAGATCCCAGCTTGGAATTCCGCCCATTCCCAGCAGATCCCAGCCTGGAATCTCTCCCATTCCCAGATCCCGGCCTGGAATCTCTCCCATTCTCAGCACATCCCAGCAGATCCCAGCCTGGAATCTCTCCCATTCCCAGATCCCAGCCTGGAATCTCTCCCATTCCCAGCACATCCCAGCCTGGAATTCCACCCATTCCCAGATCCCAGCCTGGAATCTCAGCCAATCCCAGCAGGTCCCAGCCTGGAATCTCTCCCATTCCCAGCCATTCCCAGCCGATCCCAGCAGATTCCAGCAGATCCCACACTGGAATCCCAGCCATTCCCAGCCGATCCCAGCAGATCCCAGCTTGGAATCCCAGCCATTCCCAGATCCCAGCCTGGAATTCCGCCCATTCCCAGCTGATCCCAGCAGATCCCAGCCTGGAATCCTGGCCAATCCCAGCAGGTCCCAGCCTGGAATCTCTCCCATTCCCAGATCCCAGCCTGGAATTCCAGCCATTCCCAGACCCCAAACTGGAATCTCCCATTCCCAGATCCCAGCCTGGAATCCCGGCCGTTCCCGCCTTTTTCCGGACCCGGATGGAGACGTATCCGTGGGCGACGTCGTCCGGAGCGCACGGGGTCGGCAGCGGCTCCTCCGGGCTCAGGAGCTGCGGGAATCGGGAGCACGGAAAGATCTCCGGGAATTCCGTGGGAATTCCCGCAATCCCGGGAATCTTGGGAATTCCGGCCGGGTTTTTTTTCCCACACCTGGATCCCGGAGAGCTCCTGCAGATCCCGGAGAGCGGATTCCGTGTCCCGGACCAGGATCGTGGCCATTCCCAATTCCCGAGCCGGCTCCAGGTTTTCCTCCAGCTCATCCAGGAAAATCACCTGGGAAAAAAACCGGGAATGGCCCCGGCTCGGATCCGATGGCGGGAAAAATCCTCCCGGCCGCGGATTTTGGGGATTTTGGGATCTTTCGAGGCTTCAAATCCCTGGGAATAACCAAGGATTGATCCAAAAATTTGGGGGACTGGAAAACCGCAGAATTCCCAGGTCTTTTTGGGATTTTGGCATCTCCTGTGGCTTCACGTTCCCACAAAAATCCAAGGATTTGGGAGCCTGGAAAATCCCAAATTCCCAGGGGATTTTTTTGGGATTTTGGCATCTCTGGAAGCTTCAAATCCCTGGGGATATCCAAGGATTCATCCAGGGATTTGTGGGATTGGAAAATCCCGGAATTCCCAGGTTTTTTTGGGATTTTGGCATCTCCTCAGGCTTCAAATCCCTGGGGATATCCAAGGATTCATCCAGGGATTCGGGATCCCAAAAACCCCCCGAATTCCCAGGATTTTTTTGGGATTGTGGCACCTCCAGGGGCTTCCCATTCCCAGGAACATCCAAGGATTCGGGATCCCAAAAACCCCCCGAATTCCCAGGATTTTTTTGGGATTGTGGCACCTCCGGGGGCTTCCCATTCCCTGGAAAATCCAAGGATTCATCCAAGGATTCGGGACCCCAAAAAAACCCCAAATTCCCACTTTTCTGGGGGATTGTGGCACCTCCAGGGGCTTCCCATTCCCAGGAACATCCAAGGATTCGGGATCCCAAAACCCCCGAAATTCCCAGGATTTTTTTGGGATTGTGGCACCTCCGGGGGCTTCCCATTCCCTGGAAAATCCAAGGATTCATCCAAGGATTCGGGACCCCAAAAAAACCCCAAATTCCCACTTTTCTGGGGGATTGTGGCACCTCCAGGGGCTTCCCATTCCCAGGAAAATCCAAGGATTTGAGCTCCCCAAAACCCCCAAAATTCCCAGGATTTTTTTGGGATGGGAATTCCGGCACCTCCCGTGGCTGTGCCTGGAGCTGCTCCAGGGCGTGGCGGTAAATCCCGGGATCCGGTTTGCTCATCCCGATCCGGCAGGATTCCAGCAGCAGCTGGAAGTGGCTCCGGAGGCGCCGCCGGAGCGCGGCCGGAGGGAAATTCCCGGAGCCGGAGTCGTCCAGGAAGGAATTGGTGAGGATGCACGTCCGGAATCCTGGCGGGAGGGGAAAAACAGAATCCCCGTTGGAATTCTCCATCCCGGACCTTGGGAATTCTTCATCCTGGATCTCTCAGGAATTCTCCATCCCGGATCTCGGGAATTCTCCATCCCGCATCTCTTGGGAATTCTCCATCCTGGATCTTGGGAATTCTCCCTCCTGGATTTCTCTCGGGAATTCTCTATCCTGGATCTTGGGAATTCTCTGTCCTGGATCTTTCTCGGGAATTCTTCATCCTGGATCTCGGGAATTCTCCATCCCGGCTCTCTTGGGAATTCTTCATCCTGGATCTTTCTCGGGAATTCTCTATCCTGGATCTCGGGAATTCTCCATCCCGGATCTCTTGGGAATTCTCCATCCCGGATCTCTTGGGAATTCTTCATCCTGGATTTTGGGAATGCTCGATCCCGGATCTTG
Source organism: Pseudopodoces humilis (assembly GCF_000331425.1). Next base: position 10,911 of record NW_005087848.1, on the reverse strand, counting down.
GGAATTCTCCATCCCAGATTTCGGGAATGCTCGATCCTGGATCTCTCAGGAATTCTCCATCCCAGATCTCTCGGGAATTTCCCATCCCGGATCTCTCAGGAATTCTCCATCCCGGATCTCTCAGGAATTCCCCATCCCGGATCTCTTGAGAATGGGAATTTTTGGGATCCCCAAAACCCCCAAATCTCAAAATTTTATCCCCAAACCCCACCCAAAATTCCCAGATTTTCCCAGGAATTCTGGAATCCTGATCCCCAAAACCCCCAAAATTCCCAGATTTTTTCCCGGATTTCACCGTTTCCATCCCAAATAAACCCCCCCCAAATCCCGGATTTTTTCCGGGAGCGCATTCCCACCGTTCCTGCTCAGGATCCCGGCCGCCCTCAGCATCCGGCCCTGGATCCGCGCCCGCTCCCGGAGCTCCTGGAACGGCCGGGAGACGGAAAATCCCTCGGGAATGGCGATTCCCAAGGAATGGGCGCGACGGCGGCAGCCGGAATCCAGCTCCGAGAGCAGCTGGAAAAAACAAGGAGAGAGGAGGGAGGAATTCCGGGATGGGAAAGGTTGGGAATGTGGGAAATTCCCATGGGAAAAGTTCTGGGATCTGGGAAAAATTCCCGTTGGGAAAAGTCAGGGAATTCGGGGAATTCCCCATGGGAAAATTCCTGGGATCTGGGAAATTCCTGGCGGGAAAAACCCAGGGAAGGGGGGAATTCCCCTATGGGAAAAGGTCTGGAATTGGGGAAATTCCCATGGGAAATTGGGAAATTCCCAATGGGAAAAGTCGTGGAATCAAACTGGGAAATTCCCGGGGGAAAGGTCGGGAATGTGGGAATTCCCATTGGAAAAGTCATGGAATTCGGGGAAATTCTTGGTGGGAAAGTTCTGGAATCGGGGAAATTCCCCAGTGGGAAAAACCCAGGGAAGGGGGGAATTCCCATGGGAAAAGTTCTGGAATCGGGGAAAATTCCATGGGAAAATTTCTGGGAACTGGGAAATTCCCAGTGGGAAAAATCCAAGAAACTGGGAAATTCCCCATGGGAAAAGTTCTGGAATTGGGGAAATTCCCATGGGAAAAATTCTGGAATCAAACTGGGAAATTCCCGGTGGGAAAAACCCAAGAAACCGGGAAATTCCCCTGGGAAAAGTTCCATTTCCGGAAGGGCTCCGTGGGAATTCCGGGGTTTTTCCTGGGGCCGTTCCCGGAGAAAGAATTCCCGGAATTCCCGGAATTCCCACCTGGCTGAAGGTGATGTGGCCGCGCGAGGCTCGGGAATACGGGCTCTGGGATCCGCCGGAGAACAGCGCGTCCCGCAGGAAATTCCTGCCGGGAACAGCCGCGCTGGGAATCCCAGAGCACAGATCCCAAATCCCTGATCCCAAATCCCAGAGGACAGATCCCAAATCCCTGATCCCAAATCCCTGATCCCAAATCCCAGAGCACAGATCCCAAATCCCTGATCCCAAATCCCTGATCCCAAATCCCTGATCCCAAATCCCTGATCCCTGATCCCAAATCCCAGAGCCCAAATCCCGAGCCCAAATCCCAAATCCCAGATCCCAAACCCCAGATCCCTGATCCCAAATCCCAGAGCCCAAATCCCGATCCCAAATCCCAAACCCCAAATCCCAGATCCCAAATCCCAAATCCCTGATCCCTGATCCCAAATCCCAGATCCCAGATCCCAAATCCCAGAGCCCAGATCCCAAATCCTGATTCCAGATCCCAGATCCCAAATCCCAAATCCCAGATCCCAGATCCCAAATCCCTGATCCCAGATCCCAAATCCCAGATCCCAGATCCCAAATCCCTGATCCCTGATCCCAAATCCCAGAGCCCAAATCCCGATCCCAAATCCCAAACCCCAAATCCCAGATCCCAAATCCCAGAGCCCAGATCCCAAATCCTGATTCCAGATCCCAAATCCTGATTCCAGATCCCAGATCCCAAATCTCAGAGCCCAGATCCCAAATCCCGATTCCAGATCCCAAATCCCAAATCCCAGATGCCAGATCCCAAATCCCTGATCCCAGATCCCAAATCTCAGAGCCCAGATCCCAAATCCTGATTCCAGATCCCAAATCCCAAATCCCAGATGCCAGATCCCAAATCCCTGATCCCAATTCCCAAATCCCAGAGCCCAGATCCCCATCCCAGATCCCAAATCCCTGATCCCAGATCCCAGATCCCAAACCTCGGATTCGAAACCCCAAATCCCCATTCGCAATTCCCAAATCCCAATCCCTGATCCCAATCCCAAATCCCAGTCCCAAACCCCAGATCCCAAACTCCAATTCCCAAACCCCAATTCCCAAATCCCGAATCCCAAATTTCAGATCCCAATTCCCAAACCCAATTCCCATAACCCAGATCCCAAATCCCGAATCCCAATCCCAGATCCCAAATCCCAACCCTCAAATCCCAAATCCCAAATTTTCGATCCCAAATCCCAAATCCAGAGCCCAAACCCCAAATCCCAGATCCCAAATCCCAAAATCCCAAACCCCAAACCCCAAATCCCAGATCCCAAACCCCAATTCCAGGGAAACTGAGGCAGAAATCCCGGGAGCTGCCTGAGGAATTTTGGGAATCGTGACTCCCGGGATCGATCCCAACAAATCCCGGGAATGAGAAATTCCCAAAAAATCGACCGGGAGGCCCCTGGGATTTGCTCTGGGATTTATGATCCCAATTTTTGGGATTTATTATCCCACTTATTGGAATTAATTATCCCATTTATTGGAATTAATTATCCCATTTATTGGGATTTATTATCCCATTTATTGGGATTTATGATCCCATTTTTTTGGGATTTATTATCCCAATTTTTTGGAATTAATTATCCCATTTATTGGGATTTATGATACCGGTTTTTTGGGATTTATTATCCCAATTTTTTGGAATTAATGATCCCATTTATTGGGATTTATTATCCCATTTATTGGGAATTATTATCCCATTTTTGGAATTAATCATCCCAACATTTTTGGAATTAATTATCCCATTTTTTTGGAATTAATGATCCCATTTTTTTGGGATTTATTTTCCCATTTTATTGGGAATTATTATCCCATTTTTGGTATTTATTATCCCATTTATTGAGAATTTTTATCCCATTTATTGGGATTTATTATCCCATTTTTTGGAATTAATTATCCCATTTATTGGGATTTATGATCCCTATTTTGGGAATTAATTATCCCATTTTTTTAGGGATTCATTATCCCATTTTTCGAATTTATTATACCAATTTTTGGGAATTTATTATCCCATTTTTTAGGGATTTATTTTCCCATTTTTTTGGGTTTTATTATCCTAATTTTTTGGAATTAATTATCCCATTTATTGGAATTAATTATCCCATTTATTGGAATTAATTAACCCATTTTTTTT
>NW_005087847.1:61440-86201 GCF_000331425.1 Pseudopodoces humilis | reverse complement strand
TGTTATAAATGCAATGGCAAAATAGGGTTAATATAAAAAGCGATTTATTATAAAACAATTTCAATCACAAACAACGAGAGAAAAAACCACAATAAAATAAGTCAGCGCAGCGCTGGGTGGACAGGGGTCTATACCCAGAGGTACAGATTTACCCAAATCCACAAAGGAGGGTAGACTGTCCGGGGTTTTTATAGGGATTTTGTGTCCTGAGGCCAAAACTCCGAGCAGTTACTGTTCAACAAAGAGTCTAGATGGTTGGTTGAATGAATTTCCTGGAACCGTGGAACTGAATCAATAGACGACTGGGCAGAGTCCTTTCGCATGTGAAAGGTTCTGAGTGCTTCCCGATTGTATCTTCGGTTGGACTCTCAGGGTGGAGTGTCCAGGTCCGGTGCAGAGCCGATGGGTATCTCGGCTGGGCTCCTCTCATTGTTTGGCCTGATTGTCCATGTCCTGCTCTTTCTTTCAGGCTGATAAACGTCGCCTAGGGTCGTTACCGCCTGAATGGGTAGTTACTGCTGGGTCTGGGGAGAAATCCTTAGGCCACACTATATTTTATATAATTTTTACATTGTTACAAATACAGTTATGTACTTATTTATTCTTTCACGAATTTTTATCCAAGGTTACATTTATCACACCCCTGAGCTCCACGGGGGCTCCAAGGAAACCAGGGGTTCAGATGCTGCTTGGCAACCTTCACCCCGAATAAACCACGCAGGGGATGTCCCATGTAGCACAGAAGAGATGCGGCTTCGCCACACTTCTCAGTGCCACAGGGCCCTGCGGAAACCAGGGGTGCAGACGCTGCTCAGCAACATGCACCCCGAAAAACCCACGCAGGGGGGGTATCCCGTGCAGCACAGAAGAGATGTGGCTTTGCCACACTTCTCAGTGCCACAGGGCCCTGCAGAAACCAGGGGTGCAGACGTCGCCTGGCAGCCTGCACCCCGAAAAAACCAAGCGGCGAATACCTCTAAAGCTCCGGAGCTGACGCTGCTAAGCAACAGCTGGCCCGTGCCCGAGGGTGCCCCGGAACAGGGGAAAGAGAGTTACAGTGTTACGGTGATCAGCCGCAGAAACTGCACTCTAGACGGCCTTAAAGGGTGAAAAACCAATCTTTTTAGTTACCAGTGATGGAGAAGTGTCTCACCAATGGAGAAGTCGTGGGATGGCTCGTAAACGTGTGGGAGCCAGGTATTGGAGTGTAAAAACGCTCGCTCGCGGAGAGAGACTTCTGGGTCAAGCTGTTCGAGTATAAGCAATTAATACAAGGGTAAAGAGAGGGGAGACCCGTGTCTGCCACCAGCTTCGGCATCCACGCGGTTAGGGGGAGGAGGGAGAGCCTGCAGAGCAGGAGAGGAGAGGTTGGAAAGGGGAGGGAAGGAGTAAGAGAAGCAGAGGGAAAGAGGAAAAAACCCGAGGGAGAGAGCAGGTGTGATGAACAGGCCAGGAGACCAGCTCCTTTCAAAAAGGCCTTTATTAAACAGGACAGCTCTGGGGTGGAAGCCCGAGGGGTCATGCACACCACCACTGCTCCCACTTGGACACCGCAGAAGAGGAGGATCCATGCAGCTTTATCACTAGGGCAGAGCTAGGACTTTTTTCCTCAAGGGAGTCCCCAGAATAACTCATTCTCTTGGCCTCGTAGTCTAGGGTGTCATCCCAGTCGAGTCCCCTCGTGGTTATGTCGGCCTCTGGAGGGAAGTCAGGGGACTCCTCTGGGTCTTCCTCGTTCGATGGTGCTGTTTTTATTCCTTCCTTTTAGTGTGGCTCGTTGTCTCGGGGTTTTCTCCAGTCTGTATGCGTCCCACGAGTCTCTGGTTTCTCTCGTTTACATAAAAGTCCTTATGTCATCCTCCTCCTCAGGGCCCAACTGAACAAGGTACAGCAACTTGGGGCAGGGGTACAGTGTTGCCATGTGGGAGTCTAGGAGCAGTGGGGGCAGGGCCTGGCTGAACAAGGAACAAGAAACACGGGGTACAGCAATTTGGGACAGGGGTACAAGGTAAGTAAACCTGGGACAGGGGTACAAGGTAAGTAAGGGGTTTACAAACAGTAACATGGTAACAGTCTTCTAATTATTCTTAACAACTGTACAGTTTAATCCCATTGGGAAAAGCAAGGGAATTTTCTCCGTGAGTGACATCCAGCCATTGTAATGTCTAAGATTTAAAAGTCTTAAAATGTAATACTAATAAGTAATAATAACAATAACAAAAAATAAAGCCCCATATCCCAACACCCACCAGCACACCAAAATGACAAACCTCATTTTTCTTCACTATCACAATGTTCATGAAAACAAATCCTGTTAACTTTCTCCACCTCACATCTTCCCCACCAGATAAATGAGGCCATTCGCAGTATTTAATACAAGTTAAAATTAAGGGCTGGAGGGAAGAACAGGGAGACACTACCAATTTCCATGTCAAACCCAGCAGGCCAACTCCAAACTGGAGAGAATGAAATGGAATGGCAGCAGGGTCTTCTCAGATGTTTCTGTAAAAGATTGCAAAATCACCTCCAAATGAACAAGAGGGGAAAGGAAATGCCTAGAAACCATCCTGTGTGTTCAGGGACTCAGTTGTGAGGAGCTGAACAGGGACAGAGGCATCTGGAACAGGTTTGTCCTCAGGCTGAGCTTTCCAGCCAGGCCCTGAAGTCAATGAAGTGCTTTCTTAGAGGATTCCATGGTTGCCAACCACCCCTCACAATGTGGCTTACAGGCGCACAGAACCTCTTTCAAAGTCAGGAGAGCAGAAAAAAAGGACAAGAGATGCCCAATTAAGAGCTCTCTTTAAAAACCTGGAAAATAAAAATCAGTTGAACTCTGAATCCCAGCTGTGGGCCCTGGAATCCAAGGGAAAACTGGAAAGGCTTTTTATGAGGACTGACCCTGAAGAGCTAACAGATTAATGTGTGTGGCATTTTGAGAGGCTTCCAATTTTCTGCATTTTCCTTGAACTGTTGAACTTGACCTTATCTTTGGCTCCTCTTGCACTAAAGGAGCCTCATTTCACCAGCTGGGAAAGCAAAGCTCATTGCTGGCCCTAGCTGGTGCTGTCCATGCATCATTTCCATCCCTCCCGTGGTCTCTTCCCTCAGGGTGCCTCTTCCCTGGGACTGGACTCATCAGCCCATCCCCAAGCCAAACCAGGTGTGGGCTGCTCCCGAGGGGAATCGTGGCTGTGGGATGCGCAGCCTGGGGGGTATTTGGGATCCAGAGTCTCCGCAGGAGCAGAGAAGGGAGAACAGAGGGGTTGTGGTGGCACTTCTGAGGACACCTGCCCTTCTCCCTGTCCTCTTGTGGCTCCTGGGGCAGTTCAGAGTACTGCAGCCCTGTGGGCAGAGGGGCAGAGAGCCGGGCTGCTCCACAGCCTGTGGACATCCTTTACATAATAAAGCAACTGAAAAATCTTTCCAGTGTGTGCGCAGCTTCAGCTCAGAAACATGTTTTTGTTTGTAGTAATACATTAGAGCTAAAGAAATAAATGAAAGAGATTTCATTTCTAATTCAGATGTGTTTCATCTTTTTCCAAGGTTCTGGTCCCCTTCCTCCAGGGACATTTCCTTTACTCACCCACTTTCTAATGGTTAGAAGGGAATTAAGCACACTGGAAAAGGCAACAGCTCCTGTTTCAAAGGGAAGCAGCCACCACTCCAGTGAACTTGAATTGCCCCCAGGCACATGTGTGCACTTGAAGGGTGAGTGGGTGTTTGGGACAGAGATCTCAAACTCCTTCTAAGGCTGTGAGAAACCCACAAGTGGCAAAGTATTACTGCAGGTCAGCTCCTGCTGAAATTCCATTCCCCCACACCCTCCAAATGGGTAGGGAGGGCTGGGCTCTGTCAGGGCTCAGTTTTGAGTGCCTTGTGCTCCCTGGCATGGAAGTGATCCTATCAACTCTGGTACTGATGGGTTGTGGTATGGCTGCTGAAGGAGGAGGGGGGAATCTCAGGAGACAGGAAAGTCTCTTCTTCTCTTTTCTCCCTGCAGAACCCCCTCTCCAAAGAGAAACGCCTGTGCTGGGTTTCCATGGCACCCCTTCCCTCAGCCCAGTGTCTGACCCACTGTGTGGTCTGCAGGAGCCAAAGCCAGAGGAATACCAGTATCAGTCACCCCACGGTCCCCACACAGTAGGAGAAAGCACTGCTTGCAGTGGGGCTGCTGATCTGTGACCCGTCCTGATTCCATCCACCCCACTCCTCTCAGCCACAGACACCAGAAGGATCCCAGGAAAGCCACAGTGCTCTACCAGATGCCAGGAGCACTCCCTGCTGTGGCCTCAGGGATGCTGGGTGACCTTGTCGATGAGGATCTCTGGCTGGTGATGGAATGTGTGGATGGAGACCCTTGACAGGAGGTTGTTTGAGACACGTGTGGGGCTGAAGGAGAGATGGCAGCTGTCAGTGGGGAGGGCAGGGACCCCGCTTGTGAGTCCATTGGCTTGGACACCCTCAGCCACAAGATGTCCAAGAAGTCACACAAGGCTTTGGCACTCTCAGCCTTCTTTCCCGCAAGTTCCTGCTTTCTGTACGTTGACAATAGAGAACCTTGCTTGTTTCTAGAACTATAACAAAGATCCCAGATGGAACAAGCCTTGTTTGTTTTAATCAGAAGCATCAGTGACCAAAAGCTGTGTTTCCTTTTATTTGTTCACATCTTTGTTCCTTCTCAGCGTTCAGGCTGGGCTGTGGGGTGTCCTCATTTGCTGCATTTTCTGAGTTCCTCTTAGATCTTTTGAGCAATAGGTTGTGCCCTCTGAGGATCCCTTGTGCTCCTTGGTGTCCTGGGTTGATTATGATGTTAAATTGTATCCCCATTCGTCCACCTAACCCAGACACAGGTTTTGTATTCTTAAAATTCCATCTAAGAGTAAAAGTGAGTGGAAAAGAAGCACCGAGTCTGTTATCAGAGACTGTACTTGCTCCCCCCCAGCATCGGGAGTTTTGACTACAGCACAGACAGACAACAAGGGACAGATCGCCTTGGCTTTCCAACTAGCCGGAGCAGAGAGGTCTTCCTGGACTGTTTTCTTTCCCTTTTTTGAAACGAATCGAACCTGCTCTGGACTGGGGACTCGGGGGAGCACCGAGAGCTTGCACCCGTGGACTACCGGGAGCCCAGCCTGGGCAGCGGCATTTTCCAGCGCCAGAGGGACTGATAACAGAGCGAACACCCACAGGAAAGAGACCCTCTGAAGTTTGTCATCTCTTCTGAAGGGCGAGAGGTTTTGTAATGTGATATCATTCATTTTGTGCTGGGTAGTGCTGTGCCTGTGAAATAAACAGGTTTTTTCCACTTCTCTCAGAGAAATCTCTTCCCGAACCGGTTGGGGGGTGGGAAAAAAAGGGCCACGTGGGTTTGCTTCCCGGGGGGAGCCCCACTGGAGGTTTTCTCCCAAATTTTGCCCTAAACCAGGACACTTGGTGACCCAGGAGAACCTTCCAGGTGGTTTTTGGGTGAGCTGCTGCTGTGATGTCACAGGAACGTTGCTGTGTCCTTGTGGTGTTCCCGTTGCTGTGGGGCACAGAGGCCTCAGTGTCAGAGCGGCTCTGGGTGCCTGCTCATTGCCTGAGGATGCTCCTGCCTGAGACATTCTCAGCAGCCAGCCCAGCCCCTGACGGGTGTCCTTCTGTCCTTGCAGAGGGGCAGACAATCTGCAGACATGTGCAGCCCAGTCAAAATGATCCAGCAAGTGGTTGCTACTGTTTGCACTCTGGACTCTGGGGCTTCTTATGGGTATTTTTTAACCCACTGGGCCCCTAAGTCGAGGATTTCCCCAGGTGCACCATATGTGCCTTTGGGATTGCTGTGTGCTTTGCATGCTTCCTTTGGAACAGAGTTGATTTTGAAAGAAAATTGCCATTAAAATGCCATTTGTTTAGGAGAGCTCCTGCCAACAGCTTCTTAAAACAGGGGTTGTTTCTAGCCAGGAGGCTGTACACAGCAGTTGGAATGTAGCCTGGGGGGGTTCTGTTCCCCAAGAGGAGAGTCTGTGGCAGCGGACCCTGGCACTCCCTCCATTTGCTCGAGACACAGCCTAGTATTTTGTGCTGTTCTCTTGCTTGCTGTGTGATCCAAAAGGACTGTGGCTCCAGGAGGGAAGCTGTGAAAGCAAAATGCTCTCTCTTGGCATTGACTTGTTGTGTGGGATTTTCCAGCATGTAGGTAGCTAGCGTCCGGAGGCCGGAAGATGTCATGATGTATGGGAAGACAGAACCACCCCCCTCAATAGTTTATGGTAATTAGCCAATGGCACCTATCTGTGATGAAAGCAGATGGGAGTGACATTGTAAACCCAGGTTATAAAGTGTCAAATTCTTCACCAATAAAGGCCATTTTGCCATCTACCACATTGGTGTCAGCAAGCAGATGGACCGAGTGACCTGGGGTGGGTCACTGTGCCGTTCCTGAACCAGGTTGCTGCACCTTCCAAAAAGGCAACACCAGCACAGTCAGCTTTTTCTCCTAACAGCATCTGGTTCAGGTAAAGATCACCTCACACATGGATACTGAGAAGCTCTTTCTTCAATGAGCAGGAAAGGAACCTTTGGTGTTCAGAGATCCCAGCTGTTCCCTTTCAACACCAATATGAGCCCAGTAAGCTCCAGTATGATCCTTGTCACATGGCAGCACTCCCACGATGGTCTCAGTTTCCTCTGGCTAGATCAACCCAGTCAGTCCCAGTCTGATGTCACTGGCTCCCAACATAATCCCAGTTGCTCCCAGTCACCCCCAGTATGGGGGATGATGTGCAAGGTATGTTCCCAGTCACTCTCAGGTACTCCCAGTATAAGTCCAGTCACTCCCAGTATAATCCAAAGATGGATGGATGGGAGGCCTCATGGAATCATGGAGATCATTGTGACACTCTAGGGCCCCATGGAACTATGGTGACACCAAGTTGGCTGGGAATGTTGATGTGCTGTAGGGTAGGAGGGCTCTGCACAGGGACCTGGACTGGATGGATCCAGGGCCCAAACCCAACAAGGTGAGGTTTAACAAGTCCAAGTGCCAGGTCCTGCACTTTGGCCACAACAACCCCTGCAGTGCTACAGGCTGGGGACAAAGCGGCTGGACAGCAACCAGGTAGAAAGGGACCTGGGTCACTGATGGACAGCAGTCTGGACATGAGCCAGCAGTGTGACCAGCTGGCCAAGAAGGCCAATGGCTCCTGGCCTGGATCAGGAACAGTGTGGCCAGCAGGACCAGGGCAGTGATTCTTCCCCTGTGCTCGGCACTGGTTGGGCAGCACCTTGAGTGCTGTATCCACTTTTGGGCCCCCAATTTAGGAAGGACATGGAGGGGCTGGGCCCAGAGAAGGGCAACAAGGCTGGTGAGGGGTCTGGAGCACAAGTCCTCTGAGGACTGGCTGAAGGAGTTGGGGTTATTAATCAAAAGGAATAGGAAGAAATCTGGAGCAGGAAGAGTAAAGAAAGCAAAGGTGAGGCAAAGGAAATGCTCAGGGCAGTTTGGGGGTGGCTGCCAGGCAACCCTGGCTCTGAGCAACAACATCTGCAGTGGCACAGGAAACCCACCGCTCATGGGAACAAATTTCCTGTGTAACTTCAGAGGCCGCAACAACCCTGAATGGTTTCCCTCCCATCCCCCAGCCCTTCCTGGCCCCAGGGGCTGATGGCATTTGTGCTCCCTCAGGTTCATCTCCCCACAGCAGCACCATGGGGGTGCTGACGCCTGCTCTGGGCAGTGCAAACAGGGGCTCCTGAGCCAGTGCTGCCGTGTCTGTGCCTGCAAGGATGCGGCACCTCTCTGAGCTGGGGGAGAGGCCAGGGCTGCACAGGGGGGATGTTGTCGGCAGCTCCATGAGGACACTCTGGGACGCTGCCCTGGGGTGTCCAGAGCAGTGGTGATGGATCAGCCCCTGCTCTGCTGCTCCTTCCCGTCTCCCCCAGGGACTCTGCAGAGCCCCAGACATGTTGTTTGCCCCCCACCTGCCCATGGCCACCCTGGGGCTGCTCACAGGGGTTTTCTGTGCTGAGCTTTGGCCTGGGCGTGTTCTTGAGAGAGCCTGGGCAAGGAGCCTGGAGCCCCCAGGCCCTGCCCTGAGGCGTCAGCGCTGCCCCAGCAGTGCCCATGGCCTGTCCCTGCTGCAGCCCCGGCACTGCCACCCCCAGGGCTGTGCCCGGCCCCGAGAGCACTCAGGCCCTGCAGCGACACCAGGGCCAGGAGGGCAGCGGGGCAGTGGCAGGGGAGCAGCACTGGCAACACCAAGTGCTGCTGCTCCTGGGCACAGATGCTGTGCTAGCACTGATCTGTCCCATCTCTGCACACAGACACTGCTGCTGCAGCTCCAGAGAAGTGAACAAAAGGGAGATCTCTGCAGAAAACTTTGCTGGGAGATCATTTAGTTTCTTTAAAGCCACCGAGAGCACAGCCACTCATTGACACAATCTGTGGCCACAGGGAAGATAGAGAGAATCCATATGAGAAATGGCACCAACAATAGCATTTTATTGATGACAATTTTAAAAAGTAAAACAAAGAAAAAGAACCTCCAAAATGAAACCAGTAAGAAGTATCAAAGATGACTTTTATTACAATTGATTTGTAATTGAGAAATTGGCCAGCAGCTTAATGTTTCTGAAACCATCCAGTCATCAGTGTCCACACTGCAGCCTTGAATTCCTGGTTCCTCAGGCTGTAGATGAGGGGGTTCAGGGCTGGAGGCACCACCGAGTACAGAACTGACAGGGCCAGATCCAGGGATGGGGAAGAGATGGAGGGGGGCTTCAGGTAGGCAAATGATGCAATGCTGAGGAACAGGGAGACCACAGCTAAGTGAGGGAGGCAAGTGGAAAAGGCTTTGTGCTGTCCCTGCTCAGAGGGGTTACTCAGCACAGCCCTGAAGATCTGCACATAGGAGAAAACAATGAACACAAAACAACCAAAAGTTAAACACACACCAACAGCAAGAAGCCAAATTTCCCTGAGATAGGATTTGGAGCAGGTGAGCCTGAGAATCTGTGGGACCTCACAGAAGAATTGGCCCAGGGTATTGCCATGGCAGACAGGCAAGGAAAATGTGTTGGCTGCGTGCATGAGAGCACTGAGAAAGCCAGTGACCAAGAATGGCCCAGGCAGCTGCTGCCATGTGGGCACAAGCTCTGCTGCCCAGGAGGGTCTCATAGTGCAGGGGTTTGCAGATGGACAGGTAGCAGTCGTAGCACATGATGGTCAACGGGGAAAACTCTGCGGAGACGAAAAAGACAAGAAAAAATACTTGTGCCACACATCCTGTATAGGAGATGTCTCTGGTGTCCCAGAGGGAATTGTGCATGGCTTTGGGCACAGTGGTGCAGATGGAGCCCAGGTCAGTCAGGGCCAGGTTGAGCAGGAAGAAGAACATGGGGCTGTGCAGGTGGTGGCTGCAGGCTACGGCGCTGATGATGAGGCCGTTGCCCAGGAGGGCAGCCAGGGAGATGCCCAGGAAGAGGCAGAAGTGCAGGAGCTGCAGCTGCTGCGTGTCTGCCAATGCCAGCAGGAGGAAGTGGCTGATGGAGCTGCTGTTGGACATTTGCTGTAGCTGCACATGGGGACCTGTTCATGGAGAAAAAGTCAGTGAAGTGTTAGAGGAGAAATCAAAGCCATTTCTCATACACCTTATTCTGTAACACACACTGACATGCCTTTGTGTTTAGGAGTTCTGAGGTTTTCTTTTTAAGCTCCCCCCATGTCTCTCATGGTACTTTTGGATATCAGAAGCTCTCAGCATTTCTGCTGCCCTCTGGTAGAACAGAGTGAGTTCCCTGAGGCAAGCTGATGAGTGGAGACTGAGGGGAGATGATCTGTCACTTCATTCTGTTTGGAGTTTCTCTGGGCTTTCACTTCCCTCAAATGAAGGATGTTTACTCTCCCATGTTTTCCTTAAAGATCATCAGGTATTGCTGAGAGCAGATGGATCCACCACAGCCCAGCTCCACATTTGTATCCAAGGTCTCACGTTGCTCATTTCACCAACCCAACAGCATTTTCACTGTCAGAACACCTATGCCTTTCCCCATGAGTCTTCCACATAACACAAAGATGCTCTAGGACAGGTTTGCATCCTGGATTGAAGCTCCCAGCTTGGACTGAAATCTCAGAGAGACTTCCAAGTGTCCTTATGATGACATTGGGTGAAGGGAGATCCAGCTCCTTCCCTGGCTGCACTGCCAGCATTGCCCACAGCCGGGCACTGGGGACAGCGTCCCCCTGAGCCAGCTGTGCCCCCCGCCAGAGCCCCCAGTGCTGGGCAGCTGCTCCCAGCCCTGTGCTCTGCAGAGGGAACTGGGCCCAGGGCTGCAGAGCTGCCCCATGGCTCTGCTGCAGCTCTGCCTGCAAAGGAGGGGCTTCACACCTGGGAGCCCAGCCCTGAGAGCAGAAGCTGGGCTGGGGGGACAGGAGGGAGGGGGCTTGTTCAGAGGGAGGGGCTGCACTGCAGGGGCGCCTATGGACATCTCTAAACTCTCTCTGCCACAGGATTTCTGGGCTTTTGTTTACTCTCATTCCCTGATCTTCTCTCTGCTTCCTGGGGATTTTCCTCCTGCAGGTATTTCCCTGGGCCTGATCTCTCCCTGCCAGCACCCACACACCCCAAACCTCTGTGCACTCTCCTTGGCCTGACAGAACCCTGCCTGTTTGCAGCTTGGAGAAAGGACAGCTCAGACTAAGCCTGATGGGTCCAGCAAAGGTGATGCTGGTGCAGTCCATGGGCAGAATGGCTGAAAGCCCATTAAGAATCTCCTGTGAACCCATTGATCACTAAAAGCAACAGTTTGGATGTCTCAGGCACTTGTCAAAAATTCATAATACCTTAAATATTTATCCCCTGCCTCCCTGCCATTCTCCAATATTCAGAAACTGAATACCAAGTCTTAGGAAATGTCCTCATTTTTATCAAAATCCCTGTCTTGGAAATATTCCATGACTGATCAGAAATCCTCAGCATGTCAGAGCTTCATGAGCATTCACCTCCCCTACTCCAGAAATACTCAGAGCTGTACTTACAGAGTCTGTAGGCACTGGCATGTTCCAGCTTTAGGAGATGGCTCCAGGAGCTGCAGCTGCATTGTCCTGCAGCCAGAGGCTTCCTGTGTCAAGGGCTGGGAGTGATTCTGCCCCAGGCACTTCTCAGCACCTTCCCAGCCCTGACTGATTGAAGCTCTCTGTGCCTCTGGGCTGTGCCTGGGGTGGCTGCAGGCAGTGCCCCAGCCCTGCTGGGCTGGCAGAAGAGCTGCTCAGCAAGAAAAATGTGATTTTAAAGCTATTCTTGGTTTCCAGGAGCTGACTCTGTGCCAGGAGCCCGGCCCAGCTCAGCAGCACAGACACAGCAGCAGGATTTTAACGACCCTCTTGGGGCTTTGTGCTGAGGCCCTGAACATCAGTCCCAGAGGAGGGGAAGAAACCTCTCAAGAAATCCAAGTCAGAATCCAACTCCAAAGTTTCTTTTCCTTTTAATGGGTCCCACTGGGGGACAGCACTGAGAAAGTGTCCCCAGGCTCCAGGCAGAGCAAAGAACTGGAGGCACTGATGACAGGTGTAAGAGACGCTTTCTGGGGACGGTCAGAGACAGGGCAAAGACTTCTATAATCGAGTTAGGTGTTAGAAGTTTATTTCAGGGTGTGGGATAAAGAGAGAGAGAGAGAGAGAGAGCCTGCTATGAGCCAGCAGATAGAGCTCAAAGCGGCCTCAGAGAGAACAATACAAAAGGGAGTAAAATATGAATACATGAGCTCAAGACTTAAGATTGCTAAGAAAGAGAGTAACAGAACAGAAGTGAGAGAGCCAGGGAAAAAGAGAGAGCTAAGAGAGCCAAGAGAGTAGCAAGAGAGTCTAAGAGAGCATAGTAAGAGAGTAGCAAGAGAGACCAAGAGTTAAGAGAACCGAGAGAACTCTCTTTTACAATTACTTATATAACCTATACATTTGAATATTCTATTTTTTCACTGACCAATCTTTCTAAGTATACTAATACAGTAACCTTTGTGTGCAACCTATAGAAATCACTATTTTTGCATATTTTTAGTTATCTCAGGGTCCTTCAGACCTTTCCTTATAAGGCTAGGAAGAGGGGTCTCAGCTTGGTTTTATTGCAGGAAAGAATGTGTTCTGGCATACCAGCCCGGTTTCTTTGAATTATTCAAACCGTGCTATCATTTGTATTTCTTCCTTAGCCTTTCTGGCTAAGGAGTCATATTTATAATTTCTTTCTAATTCTACCTTCCCAACAACAGGTGGGGACAAAGAGAAGCCAAGTCTTGGTGCTCTGGGCCACAGCAGCCTCTGTGCCACCAAGGGCTGTGAGGAGACACCTTGTCCTGAGGCCCTGGGGCCTCCTGGCACAGCCCCAGCAAGGCTGGCCACTGTCACCCCCTTGGCCTGCCCTCAGCATCCCCCCTAGCCCACATGCCAGTGGCCTCAGGGATCTGCTGGAAGGAGTCCCTGGGGAGCCTTGCTCAGGAATGGCCCTGGGGGGCTCCTTCATGCTCCCAGGGACTGCAGCTTTTTCAAAGGACTTTGGCTTTTGATTTGGAGTCTTTGAGAGGTTTGTGCAATCCTGGCCTCCAATTATCTGCTGTAATTAGTCCCTTGAGAGGCTTTATCAGTAACAACACTCAGTGGGGATCATTAATGCTTCAAGGTACTTCAGGTTCTTAAGGTACTTTCCTTTTTCCTTCCCACACTGAGTCTCTGAGGAGTTTGTGCAGTCATGGCCCCAGTTATCTGCTTTAAGGAGTCCCTTGGAGCTTTGCATTGACACTCAGTGGGGCTCATCAATACTTTGAGATACTCAGGGGTTTTTCAGCTACTTTGGATTTTCCTTCCCACAATGAGTCTCTGAGAGGTTTTTGTGCAATCCTGGCCTCCGGTTCTCTCCTCCAAGGCTTCCATGAGGAGCCTGTGTTGGGGATAGACTTCAGTGGGACCCATTAATGCCTTGAGACACTTCGGGTTTTTCTTCTGACTTGGACTCCTGGAAAGGTTTGTGCAATCTCCTCTCAGGCCCTGAGGTTCAAGGGCTCAGCTCCAAATGCACCACAGGGCTGAAGCAAATCCTAACAAACCATGGCTGTGCCTTGATTTCCCTCTGGTCTGGTGCAGTTCTTAGGAATGTTTCCTACAACAGTTATGGAGAAATATTTCAAAGAGCTTCTAAGAAATATGTATTCCTATTTTAAAGGGTATCTTTTATTACTGCTCTCTTTAGAACAGACAGGATTGCGGCATTCAGTGATCGATATTGATCCAGGGTCTCTCCTAAGGAGGTCTGGCCAGGTCAGAGAAGCTGTACCTTGAGGTCTGACCCAGTGTGGACAACCTTGCTCCACATTCCCCAGCCCCATCCTGTCTCTCCTCACTCCCCTGGGACCTGCTTTGCTCAGAGAACTGGCTGCACTCAGGCAAAGAGGGGGTTTCCTTCTTTTATTTTGTCAATCTAAAACTCCTGAGTTCCCCCATGAAAAACAGACACCCTCCTCAAGTGTGTGCCAAGCCCAAGGTGCCACCAAGGAGGTTCCCCTGCCCCAAGGCAGAACCACACAAGGAGTGTTTCAGACACGCAGGAAGTTCTACAATAAACATGAATCCAGAGTTGGCTGAAGGCAGAATTAGAGCAGCTGCTGAAGGACAGACAACCTTTGAACTCCTTCCAGCTGGAAGCACTAAGTGGGCTGTTGGGAGGTGTGTGAGTGAGCCAAGAGTGAGGGAAGGGAAATGCAGAGAGCCCTGGAAGTGCTTCTGTGCAGACAGGCTGCTGCACGAGCAGTGTTGGACTTCTCTGGAGGGAACTGTGAGGGGGGGTCGGGGCAGAGTGACCTCCCCAGTGACCTCAGAGTACCCCCTGAGATGTCACACAGCCACCTGGTATGTCACAGCCCACTCAGTGATGTCACACAACCTGCCCCGGGATGTCACACCACCATTCTGTGATGTCACAGCCCCTCTCAGATGTCACAAAACTACCTCGTGATGTCACACAGCAACATTTGATGTCATAGTTCACTCTATGATGTCACAGTCAGCACTGTGATGTCATACAACCTGTCCTGAGATGTCACATGGCTATTCTATCATGTCACTGCGTACTCTAGGATTTCATATCACCACCATGTGGCTTCACAGCCTGGTCTGTGAAGTCACAACCCACTCTGTGATATTGTATATCTTACCTCTGATGTCATAGTCCTCTCTGTGATGTCACAACCCTCTAAGTGATCCCACCCAGCCCACACTGTGACGTCATACAGCCACACTGTGACATCATACCCTGCTTTCTGATATCACATATTCCCCTCTGTGATGCCATAGCTGCTCAGTGACCTCACGTAACAAACTCTGTGATGTCACAGCCCCATCTGTGACCTCACACAACCCACTCTGAGCTGTCACACATCCCCTTTCTGACATCCCAGATGTTCTGGGGCTCCAGGACACAGCCACAGAGGTGCCACTGTGACACAGCCCCTTCTGGGACATGGCACAGCCCCTGCCAGTGCTGAGCCCCTGGGAGCTCTGTCTGGGCCTGCTCGTGTCCCTGAGACGCCCTGGCAGGGCCCCAGCCCTGCTGGGCTGTGCTCAGGAGCTGCTCCTGGCCAGAGCTGTCTCTCTGCAGCGCTGCCCTTGCCAGGAGCTGCCTCTGGGCCAGGAGCCCGGCCCAACTCAGCAGCACAGACACAGCACCAGGACTTTCAGGACCCTCTCGGGCCTTTGGGGCTCTTTGCATCACACTCAGTCCCTCAGAGTGTGCTCTCAAGAACTTCTCAAGAGTTCCAAGTCAGATGAAAACACTGAAGTTTCTTGTAGTTGAAATGAGAGACACGACTGAGAAAGCGTCCCCAGGTTCCAGGTGGAGCAGAAGACTGGAGGCCCTGACGACAGCTGGGGACAAGCAAGGGAAAGGTGTCCCTGGTGCTGAGCAAAGCTGGATGTGTTTCAGGAATGCCAAAGGGCCAAGGGCTGAGCCCCAGCCCCTGGCAAGGCAGATGCTGTCCCTCCCTCATTGCTCAGGGCTGTTCCTGGGGCACTGGCATGTGGGGAAGTGCAATGCCAAGGGCAGCACCATGGGGCGGCCCCTGCCAGGCTGCTGGGCAGGGACAAGGAGGCAATGAGGCCCCAGGGCAGCCAGGGTCACTTGTCCCCTGCTGGCCTCAGGCCCAGGAACAGCAGCCATGGCCAAAGGGCTGCATAAGTTGCCTCTGGCAGGGCCATTCAGCTGTTGCCCATCCCTGTGCCCTCTCCAGCCCAGACTGCTCTACCGTGTCCATGCCCTGCGCCTCTGTCCCTGCAGGCTGTCGTCATACCCCTCCTGCCCCACCTTGCTGGCCCCTTCCTTTGCTGATAGCTCTGCATCCTACCTTCCTCTGCCTGGCCACACAAAGCCTTGGGCTGCTCCAGACTTCTTCTGGGGGATGTGTTGCACCACAGCCCTGCCCTGGGACACAAATTCCTTTCTCCTGGTGTCCACTCTAGGCCTCCCCAGCTGCACTTGGCATCAATTCATTCTTTCTCTGGCCGTTTTCCACTATGTCAAAAGGATCCATCATCTCTGAAACCACTCTTTAAACACTCCCATGGCTCTCTTCCACTGTCCTCAGTCTTCACCCCACAGAGCACAGAGCTCCTTTGTCCCTATAGAGTGGTCATGTGCCTGAGGCCTCAAAACCCCACCTTGGGAGATCTCTGGGCACTCTCCAAAGTGTTTTCAAATGAAAACAGACTGCTCATAGTCTAAGAAAATCACCAGAGGGCAGGGCCAACCCAACCTCTCTGTCCTGTCTGCTTTTGTCTGGGAACAATCCTTGGATACATGGAATTTGGGAGGCCAAATTCTAAATGGTCCCTGGGTGAGAAGGATGGTTCTTTTCCATAGGAAGGAAGGAAGAGATCCCCACTGTTTCCCAGGGAGATGCGAGGTGACCACCAGTGGCCAAGGACAGCCAGAGCTGTCAGGTTTTGTTCAGGGAGATACCCTTGCATATATGAAATTTTTCTAGGGAGAGTACTAATTTTGGCAATGGGCATCAGAAAAGACAGAAAATTCTTTTCCATAGAAAGGAAAGCACGGAGCACCAGTGCTCCAGGAGCTGATGGGAGCCCTTGACATTCCAAGATCAGACAGGCCTGTCAGGTGGCCCCTGGGAGGCCAAACCAGCCAGACTTGTTCCATGTTCCCTCGCTTGCATGGGGCCACACAGTGTCCCAATGGTCCCCTGCTCCCATGAGGCCCCAAGTGTCATAGTGCCCCCTTGGCTACACAAGGCCCTGAAGGCTCTTAATGGTTTCCGTGGTTCCATAAACCCCACAGAGGTCTTAATGGTCTCTTGGTTTCATGGAGCCCCACTGTGTCACCATGGCGCCTTGGTTTCATGGGCTCTAGTGGTGCCACCATGATCCCCTTGGTTTCATGAGGTCCTGAAGGGTCTTAATGGTCTCCGTGGTTCCATAAACCCTACAGGGTCATAATGGTCTCTTGGTTCCATGCAGCCCCGCTGTGTCACCATGGCCCCTTGGCTTCCTGGGCTCCAGTGGTGCCACCATGATCCTCTTGGTTTCATGAGGTCCCCACAATGTCACAGTGATCTCCACAGGAAGGAAAGACCCAAGCCCCAGTGTTGCAGGGACAGTCATCAGAGGCCAAGGCCAGCCTGACTTGATGGTACTGGCAGATTTTACCTGGGAGCAACCCTTGGATATAGAGAATTTTGTTGGTGGAATCCCAATTTCAGACATGGACATCCAGAGGAGAAGGATGGTTCTTTTCCATAGGAAGGAAAGCACAGAGCACAAGTGTTTCAAAGGCAGAAGAGGAGACAGGTGAGTCCTGGGAAGCCAAGCCAGCCAGACCTGTTTGTCCTGGCAGCTTTTGTCAGGAAGAAATCCTTGGATATATGGAATTTCGGAGGAGGAATCTCAATTTTGACCATGGACACTTTGAGAACAAAGACTGTTCTTTTCCATTAGAAAGAAAGCACCAAGCCCCAGTGTTTGGACAGCAGGTGAGAAGAAGCCCCCAGGAGGCCAAGGGCAGCCAGACCTGTCTGTCATGGCAGCTTTCACTTGGGAGCAATCCTTGCATGTATGGAGTTTTGGAGGTGGAATCCGAATTTTCACCATGGGTGCCTGCTCAAGACGGATGTTTTTTTTTTTTCCCATAGGCGAGAAAAGCACAAAGTGCAAGTGTCTTGGAAGAAGGTGAGAGCTGGCCACCATTAGGCCAAGCCAGCCAGACCTGTCTCTCCTGGCACCTTTTGTCTGGGGGCTATCCTTGGACATTGGGCATTTTGGAGGGGGAATCACAATTTTGGCTGTGGGTGTCTGGACAGGAAGAATTATTTTTATTAAGAAGGAAAGCACAGAGCCCCAGTGTTCCAAAGGCTGAGTGCCAGCCCTCTGGAAACCAAGGCCAGACAGACTTGTCAGACCTTGCAGCTTTTGTCTGGGAGCTATCCTTGGATACAGGGAATTCTGGACGCAGATTCCCAGTTTTGGACATGGGTGCTTGGTTGAGATGGATGGTTTTTTTTCCCAGAAGAAAGAAAAGCACATGGTCTCAGTGTTTCAAAGGCAGATGAGAGGTGGCCCCGGGGTGGTCAGACCTGTCTCCCCTGGCCAATTTCATCTGGGAACAATCTTTGCATATAAGGAAATTTGGAGGAGGAATCCCAATTCTGGCCATGGGCCCCTGGAGGAGAAGGACAGTTCTCTCCCATAGGAAGGAAAGCCCAGAACCCCAGTGCTTCAGGGGCAGATGAGAAGTAGCCCTCGACATGCCAAGGTCAGCAGGACCTGTCAGGTGGTCCCCAGGAGGCCCAGCCAGCCAGAGCTGTTCCATGTTTCCTTGGTTTTGTGGGACCCCACAGTGTCACAATGGCCCCATGGTTCCATGAGGTTCTGTGGTGTCACCATGGTGTCCTTGAACCCACATTGTCACAACTGACCCATGGTTCCATGAGGTTCTGTGGTATCACCATGGTGTCCTTGGACCTGCATTGTCACAACTCACCCAGGGTTCCATGAGGTTCCATAGTGTCACCATGGTCGCTGTCAGAGGCTGGATGAGATCGATGTCCTGAGACACTTTGGGATGCTCTGAATGCCTGTGTGGGGTCAGGGGCAGGTCAGGCCTTGGTGTGTGGTGGAAAAGAGCCCCTCCCCCAGCCCTGACAGAGCTGTCAATCACACAACAGATTGGTGCTACCCCAGCTCTGATTGGCTAAGCTGTCAATCAATCACACACTAGAAGGTGGTGTCTACCCTCACTCTGATTGGGACAGCAACCTGAAGTCCTGCCCAAGAGAAGGTACCATGAACTACCCAGGGGCTTAAAAGATGGAGCCCAAGGTCAGCCCATGGTCTGGATCCTGCCTTCTCCTGGGGTTCCTCTGTTAGCAATGCTGAAAGCCAAGCAGTTGGTGCCTATATGGGTGTCTTTCTATAAATCTTTCTGTTGTTCTCTATTTCTTCTCCTTCTAATCCTACTGACCTGGAACATTTTTGGGTAATTCAACATCTTACAGGTTAAAGATTTTCAGGTTAAATGGGCTCACTTAGAAAAGCTGAAGCTATAATAAGAAATTTTTGTTGAATTATATGTTGTATTAAACCCTTTGCTAAAGCTCCTTGATTGTCTGTATTTTGTCAGTTTAATTTTATGCCATTTTGCCCTCTTAGCTCAGTTGTTAGAACACGGTGCCAGCATCACTGAGCTTGTGGGTTCAATCCCTGTGTGGGCCATTCACTCAAGAGTTGGACTTGATGATCCTTGTGTGTCCCTTCCTACCAAGAATATTCTTTGCATTTGTCCACATTGAGAATATCTGCTTGTGTTATCTTAACTTCAAGGTTATCCAGATTTTGAAAACTGGAAGTCAGGAGAAGAGAGAGAGGGGCAGAGATCCACAGTCGGCCTTGTATCCAGCACCATCTCAGCTGCTGTGAGCTCCGGGGCCGTGGAACGTGTCAGTGTCACACCCATGTCACAGCCTCCCCTGCTCTGCTCCCTCTCCCAGCTGGGGGTTTTCAGGGTGCCAGGGGTTTGACCGCCACTTTGGGGCTGGAGCAGAGGCTGCAGTGGCTGGGCTGGGGCAGTGACCGCCCCACCTACGCGGAACTTGCTCTGCCCCCCAAACACACACTGGAGATGTCTGGGGCCATTCATCATTTCTCTGCTCTCCAGCCCCGAGGCAACGCACTCTGGCTAAAGCTCTGAGCTCGTGCCCATGGCAACTACCCCTGGCAATGGGGCTCCATGGAGCTGCTCTCAGGAACCCCCCAAGAGTTGGGGAGTGCCCCAAAACCTCCTCAGAAAGGTGAGTAACCCCAAAATCTCTTCAGGAACATGGAATATCCAAAAACTAATCCAGAAAAAAGCTCCTCCTCTTCTCATCATCCTCAAACTTTGGCTGTCTCATTCCAGACCCCACTCCACCTCCCCAGTCCCAAGTCAACTCATCCCACCCCTACTGGACATCAAGACCCCCTCCTAACCCCTATTTCTCCCATTTCACACTTCCCAATCCCCATCCCACCCATCCTGCCCCACCCAATGCCCATCCCACCCCTCCTGATTTGCATCCCACTTCACCCAGTCCCCTTCCAACCCCATTCCACCTGACGCCTTGAGAAGGCTGATCTAGAACAGAGGCTGGACAGAGTTAAGTATAAGGTTTATTAAAAGGCTTTAAAGGATACACCTGGGGCAGTACAAGAGCCTGGCCGGGACTACACTCAAGATGAACCAAAAATGGTCACAAAAATGGATAACTGATCATAAGGTCTCACATTTTTAGAAGTTTAGGTCCATCATATTAGGTTTAATTGTCCAAATACAACTTCAGATGATGAAGTCCCATCCTTCCCGTTTTCTCTCTTCAGTCCACTGTTGTTCATGCTTTTGGGCCTGAAACTTGTAATGACTGTCCTTTGTATCAAGCTAGAAAAGGAATTGTTTTGTCTACCTACTCTGTGAAGAGAGCTCACTAACACTTAATATGAAGTTCAAAACTACAAACCTAGACAATGCAGAATATGAAAAATATGAAAGCTAAAATTTAAGGCATCTCACCCTGAGGGGCTGTGGAATCGAGTACTTTTGGGATGGAACTGAGTAGTTTTCAGTGGGATTGAGTGGTTTTGAGGTGACAGATCAAACCCTCTCGTCTCTTTGAGTGCCAAGAAATGGAGGCAACTCCAACAAATACCCCCACAATCCCCAAATCCTCCCAAGTACCTCCTTGAATCCCAGATTCCCTTGAAGCAAAAAAAAGGTAAAAAGTAAAAAGTGATGAATTTGTTAATTTTTTGTTAATTTGTGAATTTGAGCCTTTGATGAATTTGTTGATTTTTACCCAAATTTTGTCTGTTTTAAACGGATGAAGATGAATCAAAAGAAAATTAGGGCCAAAACAAAAGCACCACCAGCCCAGTGTCCTCCCAACACAGATCACTGGGAACATGGGCCCTCTGATGGGGGATGGAGCTGGGGCAGTGCACGAAGCTCTTCCTGCACTTGGGGCACTCATACGGCTTCCCTTACCGATGCCTCCATTGGTGTTGGGTCAAGTGAGAGCTTCTGGAGAAGCTCTTCCCACACTCGGGACACTTGTAGGGCCTCTCCCCAGTGTGGACGCGCCGGTGAGTGACAAGGGTGGAGTTGTGCTTGAAGCCCTTACCACAGTCGGGGCAGCAGAAGGGCCTCTCCTCTGTGTGAATCCGCTGGTGCTGGTGGAGATTGGAGCTGGTCTGAAACCTCTTCCTACACTTGGGGCACTCGTAGGGCCTCTCCCCAGTGTGAATTATCTGGTGGATGGTCAGGTTGGAGCTGTGGCTGAAGCTCTTCCCACATTTCCCACACTCATAGGGCCGTTCCCTGGTGTGGATTTTCTGGTGGGTGATGAGGTTGGAGTTGTGCTTGAAACCCTCCCCACAGTCAGAGCAGCGGAAGGGCCTCTCCTCTGTGTGAATCCGCTGGTGCTGGAGGAGATGGGAGCTGGTCTGAAACCTCTTCCCACATTCGGGACACTCATAGGGCCTCTCCCCAGTGTGGATGCGCTGGTGGGTGATGAGTTGGGAGCTGAAGCTGAAGCCCTTCCCACATTTCCCACACTCGTAGGCCCATTCCCCAGTGTGGATCATCTGGTGGCAGATCAGGCGGTTGCTCTGGCTGAAGCTCTTCCCACACTCCAAGCACTTGTAGGACTTCTCCCTATCCTGAAGTTGCTCATGGACTACCAGCTCAGAGGCCCGGCTGGATCTCCGGCCGCCTTCCCGGCACAGGGTGGGTCTTTCCTCCTCAGAGCACCCTGGGCTGGGTTTGAAGCACCTCCTCCTATGGGATCTCTGGGGCTTTTCCTCACCGTTGGATTCCTGCACCATGGAGCTGCTCAAAACGGCCTCTTCCACAAGGTTCTGCCGTGGGGATTTGTCCTCCCTGGTCTCCATCCTCAGCTCCTTGTCTGGGGGAAGAGGGACAAGGAGAGGATGTGATTTGCCTCCCTGCCAGAGGGAAGGGGAAGGAGATCCCCCCAGTGTGTCCCCAGCAGGACGGCATTGGCAGCGGGGTTGTCCTGCAGCCGGGGGCCAGGCTGGGCTGGGAGACGGAGCAGGAGAGAGGGGGAAAGGGGCAGTAACTTCCTCCTCACCTGCCTGGGTGTCCCGGGGCATCTTCCTCTTTCTCACAGTCTCGTCCATCTGGACAAGGTTTGGGAATGAGAAATTCTGGTTTGGGGGAAACAAGGGATGAGCATGTTAAGTTTGAAGGCACATCTGCCCAAGTCCATCTCTATAAATCACCAGGCATCTGGGGTCCATATAAACCTCCCAAACACCAAGATTCAGCCCTGAAAATGCCTCCCAGGAGTTGCCCATCTCTGGTCTCTCCCATTTGGTGTTCAGGGGCTCCCCACTGTACCAGCTGCTGGGGGTCACGCTTTTACTGAGGGTCCCCCATCTGCTCGGTCCCTGCCCTCCCCAGGCTGCTGGGAGTGCCAGGAGTCCAAAAAGTTCCTCCCATTCCCACCTCCCCACTTAGGGATGCTGGGACCCCTCAATGTCCCCCCAAGGGGCATTTTCTGATCAGCTTTGGAGTTCTTCTTTCTCCAAACATCCCCCCCTCTTCCCCCAAAAATCTCAACCCAGAGGCCCTCCAGGATATCTTGGCTGAGCTCCCGCTCTCTGGTCACCTGTGGGGATGCAGGGTGATGATCCCACCTGTGGGTGGGGGGCTGTGAATTCAAGGAATGCTCGACCTCATGGTTCCTTCTCCTTTCCTTGATTGTCCCTCCTCCTCCTTCTCCTCCCCCAGGAGCAGCGACACCCTCGGTGCCCCATTCCTGAATCCCTCACAGCCCACGGGAGGAGCAGGGACGGAGCCGGGACAGGTCAGGATGGGCAGCGTGAGGCTCTCGGCTGCTCCCACCCACTGGGGATGGGGGGAACACGGCCCAGGGAAAAGGAGAGGGAAACTGGGAAAATTGGGGGCTGCAGATCCAACCTGGGGCTGGCTGAGGGCCCTGGCTGGGGACTCCCAGCCCTTGGGGCTCCTCTGGGAAGATGTGGGAGGGTGGAACACAGAGAGGGCTGGGGGATCCCAGGAGTGGCAGCACTGGCAGGGACTGGTTTGTACTGGGATGTCATGGTTTTAAACCAGTAACTAAAAAAAATTACTTATTTCTTGCTGTAAGATATGGATTAGAACAAGAGCAAAACAGGCTTAAAACTTAAAAGGAATAAAGAAAGTTTATTAACAAACTACAATAATAAGAACACTAGAATAAACTTCCAGAAAACTCTTTTTATCCCCTACTACCCACCATTCTTTTGTTTACATGACAACATAGAGACAAAAACTTTGGAACTTTGGTGTTTAAAACAGTCTCAATTCCTGCTAGAGTCTTTTCATCAGTCTTTGTAGAGAAACAGAAGTCTCCTTCTGCTAATCTATGGAGTTTCTCACAAGAAAGCTATTTCATGCTATAGCTTTCTATTTTCCTGATGCCAGCTGCCCTGAAATCCGTCATCAGAGTTTACTCCTCCCATTTCACATCACTCTGAGGTGTGTATGGGCCATGAGTCTAGAGATGGCATTTTAATGATGAGTTATTCAAAGGCAAAAGTCTTTTTCATCTGTCTCTGTGAAATTTCCTGGAAAACAGTTTTCTCATTGCCCCCCCAAGGCTTCAAAATCTTCTCTTCACTGTTCCAGCACTCTACTGTATTACAGTTACTCTACTTTTTACTCAAAATCCATACTTTGAACACTCTATTCCTCCCTATATACTCTGTCACGAATTAAAGGAGTTTTTTCAAGACCTTATTGTCCATCTCCATAGCTTTAACAGAAAAATATTTCAGCTTATAAAGCATCTCCTTATTCTCTACCTTTTCTGAAGCTTCTTTTCTTTACCGTCTCTGATAGTTTATAAAGTCTCTTTACCTGTTGATTACTCTCTTTTTCTCTTTCTGGATAAAAGGATTAATCTGCAAGTCTCATCTGGATAATGAAAAGGTTAAAATCTTGCCCAGGCTTTTGTAGATAGTTCTGTGACTCTGCTGGAGCAGGAGCTGGAGCTGTCTGCGATGGAAGATTCTTGATGGCTGCTCTGGAGAGTGTGGTCACTGTCTCAGCCTGCCGCAGGTCAAGAGCTTTTTTTTCTTTCTTTACTCGGCAGTCTCTGGTAAATTCAGTCACAGCAGAAAAACTGCAGACGAGCCAGGGACCAGCCGGGACCGGCCTGGCCCGGCCAGAGCCCGGGGCAAGCCCCGCAGGCCCCCTCTCCTGGCCGGGAGCTGCTGGGCCCAGCCCAGCCCCTGCCCAGGCCGCATGGCCGGGGCAGAGAACGACAGGCCAGCCGGAGCTCTGTTACCTTTCACAGCCAGAAAACAAAGAGAACAAGAGAGCTCTGGCTTTACATTTTAAGGTAGGGTTCACAAGCTGATCTCACTTTTCAATGGTCAAAACTGCTGTCAATTCTTATAAATGACTGATAATTAGTCAGGAGGAAAGACTCCCATCAGCCACCAGCAGTTTCAACTTCTCTAGCTCCCAAAGCTATCTTAAAGGTAAAGCCATCTCATGACATGGGATCATACTGGCAGTGAGGAGAAGCCTGCGGGGGACAATTGAGACCAGGCTGGGGGCAAATGGGATATACTGGGAGTGACTGGGATCATGCTAGGAGCAACTGGCAGGAACTGAGAATGACTGGCTGCATGCTGGGGGTGATTGGAAGCAACTGAGCTTATCCTGGGATGAACAGGGATCATTCTGGAGGTGACTGCAATCATACTGGCAGTGCGTCCAACTACACTGAGGCTGACTGGGAGCAGTTGAGAGCAAATGGGATCATGCTGGAAGGAACTGGGAGGGACTGGCAATATGCCCTGTGCTCCCCAGAACTCCAGTATCGCCACCTATATGTCCTGTAAGTGTCCCCCAAACCCTCCAGGATCCCCCTCAGCGCCCATTCAGGACCCCCCAAAGCGTCCGTGTATCCCTGAATGCTCCCGATCCCACTGAGGCCCCTTACAGCCACTGCTGGGAATTCATCTCCTGTCATCCCTCGCGCTATCAGAGCACCTCAGAACACAGTTCCCCGCCCAAACCTCCTGCTGTGCCCCGCGCCCCAAAGAGCCCGGTTAGAGCTCCCCAGGTTCCCCCCAAGTGCTCCCGAGCCGTATACATTCGCCCCGAGGACCTGCAGCCACGGCTCGGATGCAAAAGAGTTCCCCCAAGTGCCTCTCCGCACCGCGCACTGCC